>JAFVLL020031607.1:0-35698 GCA_021397915.2 Tor tambroides
ATCGTAGATGTGTTTCCGAGTGTTTATCTGATGATTTTGCGATAAATTGAGACAGTTTGAAGACGAGGAGACGAGACTAACAGACATAAAAACACCTCTTTTGGACCCGGCGTGGCCGCTGCGTCCGAACGCGCCGCCGCCATTTTCGTGTCCTTGTTTAATGTGATTATTAGTTAATGCTGTCCCAGCTGTGGTCTGTTAATTATCTTGTGTATTTATAGTCCTGTCTGTTCAGATAGTGTTTGTCTGGTCTACTCTTTACTCCCCGGTGTTCCTGTCTGCGTCAGCCTTGTCTTGCCCTGCCTTGTTTGGATTTATTAAAGACTGTTATTTGAGTTTACTCCTCGTCTCCGTGTTCCTCGTTCATCCCTGCTGTGTGCACCGTGACAGATTTGGTGCTAAAAAAAAAATCGTATTATTATCAAAGGTGCAGAAAACACTTGTGCTGCTTAATATTTTTGTGGGAACGTTTACATTAGATTTTTTTTAATTGTAACATTATATTTTTGATTGTCTGATGAATAGAAAGTTAAATAAATCCTGTTCTTTTGAAAAGAAATCTTTTATATCCAAGTAAAAGTCTTTACTGTCATTTTTGATCAACTTAATTCATCCTTGCTGAAGAAAAGTATTAATTTCTTTAAAACCCCAAAATTGAGTGCTTATGTATATTTAAGCAAGATTTTATCTTAGACATAATATTGCGAGTTACTTATTTTTGCTCTGACAACATTAACTGTTGCATGTCAACATACAATTAGTGGCATTTCATTCCTGAATGAATCAGTTGAGCGAATGATTCAGTGATTTGCTTTTAAAGACTTGTTTCGTTCTTAAATGAATTGAACTGAATCAAAGTTCTTAAATTAAGCAATGAATTTTGAACAAATTGTTTGAATGATTCAGTGACTCACTCATAAAGAAGCAATGAGAAATCCCCAACACTACCAGCACTGCATAAGATGTATTGTATCTTGAACTTAAGTGTATTTTTGTTTTAACTTGTTTGTATGAAGTGAAAAATATATACCATGCAGTGAAAGAAAACATTCACTGGACACACTATAGCTCATGTTTGTCTCATGTGTAAGTGTTACTAGGGTATAACAGCAAGGGAAAGCCTTACCGTGAGCATCCCATGGGTCTGTGTTTCTTTTGGCTTGTCACCAGATAGGACAGAGATCCAAGATCAGAAAGAACAGACTGTTTCAGTTACACGGGAAAGTCGTGCAGCACAAAAAAGTACAAAATTCAAATCCCACTAAAAGTATTTAGAAAACAAACTAATCACTTCATGACAGCATAGTATAAATTCAGCCATGAAATGACGTGGGAGGCACATGTGGCTGTACATCAGTTCAAGAATCACTCACGAGAGCCATATTTTGTTTGTCATTCACTTCGTTTGTGCGTCACTGAGCCACGAGGTTTTGAGGTGAGACAATGTGGACGTATACGTGAGTGCATGACTGCACCAAGAAATCATTTAGGAAAAGCGCTCAGTTGTCCGAGGAGAGCAGACAACGCACATGTTCACTGGCACATTTAAGGTTTTTCTGTTGTTTGTGGTTATGATTTGATCTCGGTCATTGTGTTGTGGAAAGAATGGGTAGTGGATGTGTTATTCATTCTGTGTCACACTGGCTGCAGCACGAGCTACTGAATCATCCCTTTAAGCCAGCGCTTCTATGCTTTCTTTCTTTCTGCTTTGATATGCTGATGTCCCAGTGCCTGTGATATTTTCACCACTGTAATAATTCCCTGTGAAGCAGAGAGAGAGAGAGAGAGAGAGAGAGAGAGAGAGCAGGGAGATTTTTTGCTGCAACAGCTGACCCAAAAGAATGTGATTATGCAGTTCAACTCACATCGAGGTTTTTGATCATGCATATGCATTTGCAGACTGTAACAAATGAATATCCAAGCCTCACCTTTCCATGCAATAAAAATGCATGGTTATTATAATGCCAAGCTCCAAAAAGTATAATAGAAGTGGTCCATACAGCTTATGTACAACATTCCAAGTCTTTTGAAGTCATATCATAGCTTGGTGTGAGAAACAGACCAAATTTAAATTTTTATTCACTGAGAATCTTCTGAATGGACTACAAAAGTTGTATGGACTACAACACCATTGACAGCAAACATACTTTAGAACTGAATGTAATGTATGAGCTGTATGCTACTTTAATATAAGTTTTTGCCATTGTTATTTTAAATTAAATATATATATATATATATATATATATATATATATAAACCAAAAATTATTCAGACAACAGAAATAATTTTTGATATTTTTTACTAGTAAGACACTATAGTTCATTTATGCAAGTGAGGATAGCAAAATTAAGTAAACTGTGACATATTATACCCCAAAATTCTTCATAAAATGGACTACCAGTACAGTTGATAAAAATCTGGGACCAAAAATTTGATCTGACACTTTAACCTGACCATGTTTTGTTACATACCCTTCTATCAAAGTTATCGGACATTATCAAGACGAATTTGTTCTGACACAGTTTAACTCTGAGTTCTTGTCATATTTTATTACCATTTTCTAAACTATAGCAAATAAACTGTGATAATGTGAGAAATGTTGAAGGTGTCTGAACAAATTTTGGTCTGAATAAATTAAATTAAATTAAATTTAATTTAATTTTTAATTAAATTAAATTAAATTGTTCCTCTGTTAAAAAGAGTAAAGAATTGAATTATTGGGTGAAATATTCCTTTAAACACTATTTCCACTTTGAGCTTCATGTATAGACTTAATGCACCCCAAACCACTCTGATAAACTCAGAAGAAGCAGGTCGTGATGAAAGAAGTGTTGTTTAAAGAGGAGAGTTTCCATGAGCCAGCTAGACGGCAGTATTTATTTGAGGTTATGGAGCTGAGCACACATGCACACGCACAATCAGTCACAGCTCATTTCAGCTCCCTTTATCAGTCTGCACACATTTTATAACTGATGTTGAAGCCCAGACGGATTTGTTCCAGCTTTCCACACAGAGAAATAGATCTCTTGACACAACAGAATTTGTGAGACTTTTTAATACTATACCCCTACAGAAGTTTCCAAAACACACTCTGAGGCAGAGGAAAGAGACACACAGTGATCAGAGAGTTTGTGTTAAGTCAGCTTTCATTAATCGGCTCTCATAACACTTTGTTTTCATCTTTTCTGAGTCTAGGGTTGATCTGAGATATCCCACAATGCATTCACAAAGAGACAGGAAGATCAAAGAGAAGAATGAAAGTTTGGGTTATTCACTGACTCTCTCGTGTGCTACATTGAGACAATCAACCATCAGTTCAGGATTCTGCTTTGGTGAAATGCAATCCACTACAACACTGCAGGGAATGGATGGTTTGCTGGAACATTTACTTCAGGATGACAACAGGCCTAGAGATCTGGGAGAGAGTCTGAAGTGAGTAATTTTCAGTTGACAAATTTTCAGTTTAAAGATCCTCTGCTTTGGTTCTGTGTGTACTGGTCACAAATGAGCTCTATAGATTAGGTTTGTGATAAAAAAAAATAGTCACGATTATTGCTTTCAGTGTCTTGGAAGAACAAATGCAAACACAAGCATGTCAGTGGAAATAGAGGTGACCTTTCAGTGTGTTTTGTCTCTGTCGCTCCTTTTGTGTCTTTTGGTTCACTTGGCCAGAGTCCTACAACAAACAGTAACCTTTTCAGCCCATTCATTCACTGTGTACTTGCCCACGAAGTAGTGTTTTGTTTACCACACATTCACAGCACACAAAAACCACTGACAGGAAGAACAGAAGCGCGCATCTTTGCAGTTTTGTTGAGCTAGTTTTTTAAAAGATGAACCGTAGCAACAAAACAAACAAACAAACAAACTAGGTTTCTTTCTGTGATGGATGTTTGTCAGGTTTATGTGATCCATCGGCCTCTTTCTCTGCTTTTTCTCCTCTGCTCCGTAAACAGCTACAGCCATGAGGTTGAAGTCATTTCCCTGTAAGGGGTGTTGGGTCCCTGGAGAGGAGCAGGTCTAATGAGACCCGATCTGTGGCTTGCTGCTCCATGGCTCATCAGACGTGTGTATTAATCTTCTCTTCATGAACAGAGACTCAGAAAAAAGAGAGAGGGAACCAGAAAGAGTGTGTCATGAGGGTTGAATGCTGCCATGTCATCACACACATTTTCACACATCCCCCAAAAAACACACAACCAATTATTTTTTTTAACTTTTTTAATCACCAGTGGTGGACACTAACAAAGTACATTGACTTTCAAAACCTGTATTTTATCAGGGAGTTTTCATTTTGGAATTTCATTTAATCTTATTTATATTACAATATGATAATTGATTTTGAATTATCTTGAAAGCGAATTAGTGTGGTAACAAGATAAATTTATAAAATACATTTATAATACTAGAATTTTACATTTAACAATGATTATTAAAAATCTGAAAGATTAACAGCACTTATTAATTTTTCCACCTTTTATTTACTACTTGTTCACAAATTAAATTAAATTAAATTAAGTTAAGTTAAATTAAATTAATGTACTAAATTAAAATACATGTATATTTTATAATAGTAGAATTTTACATTTAATAAATTAAATTAAATTAAATTAAATTAAAGTAAAATTATTAAATTAACAAATTCTAGCCATATTAGCCATTAAGATCTTGTTGTCAGTTTTCCATAAAGAAAATACATTGAGGTTTTAATCATGATTGCATGCAATAAATGTTGCCTTGCAAGTGACAGACAATAATTTGAATGGCAAAAATAATGAAGTATAGTCTTAATAGTATAAGTACTTTGACTTTTTTGGTCACACTTTATTTTAAGGTCCAATTTTCGCTATTAACAAACCATTAACTATGACTTTTGCTTCAATAAACTCCTAATTTGCTGCTTAATAATAGTTAGTAAGGTAGTTGTTTAGTTTAGGTATAGGATTAGGGATGTAGAATATGATCATGCAGAATATGTGCTTTATAAGTGCTAATAAACAGCCAATATGTTAATAATAGGCATGCTAATAAGAAACTAGTTAATAGTGAGAATTGGTCCCTATACTAAAGTGTTACCGACTTTTTATACTGCAGCACACTCAGTGTAAGTACTTGTAAACTTTTACTCAACTTGAATAATAAAAGAGTGCATATTTTGAGTATTTTGACCACCATTCACATGATAGTCTGATATCAGACTCAGTGGCAGCTAACATTTTGTGACTGTATAAATCCCCCTTGAATGGCAGCATGTGAAAACATCCGCTCTGTTTTTGCTGCCGCTAATTGTTGCCATGGAGATGTGAACCACAGTACCTTTACAAAGCAGCTGCCTGCAGTGCCTCAGCTACAGTTTCACTAAAATCCAGAGCATGTCACCTTCAACAGGAACTTATTCAGTACCGTAAAACCTCATGCTGTTTCCTCAAGAAAATCTCCATTTAATCTCTCTTCTTAAGTATATCCTGCATTTCTTTGATGTGTGTTTACTGAAGCTCAGACGGGATCTATTTGATTCTGTGCACGTCTATCACAAGTGCAGCTGGAGGAAAACTGAAACTGAGGCCTGCAAATCTCATCTGTATCTTCAGATGGGATTTTGACACTCAATTAATGAGTAACCAAATACTGTAAAAACTGTGTGGCAAAAACAAATGATTTTTTTTACTGCACTTTACTCTGAACAAGTTCACATTCTTGACATCACACCCACCCAGTCAGATTACTATGGATTCCTGTTTCCACCACAGATTAAAAAAGTACTTGTGACATTTTATCTCATAAATCCAGGGTCTGTTCTGATTCTACTTATCATTTTTGATTCTTAACATTTCCCAGTTTTGATTCCGATAAGGTATATATATATATATATAAAAAATATCAAACATATTAAATGTGTGTCTTTCTGTTGCAGCTGAATACCATGAACGAAAATCAGCAGCCTAAACAACAGTTACAAAAGGAACTTTTGCTTGTGGTTTTAACAAAAATACCACAGCAAAAACTGCTAGACTAACTAATATAGGTCTCAAACATGATTGAAGACAAATAAACAGTCAGTAATAAAATAAGAACAAATAAACGATTTAGCAATAGCACAAATAAATGCAAATTAACAAATTTTACATACAGAAATTAAAATCAAATGTAAAATAACACTGCATAAGTTTTATTTTTGCAAATGTAATATGGATTAAACCTCATTAAATTTACAGGAGTTATTCAGTCAAGATCAGCTATTTTCTTTTTTTGCTGTTCTTTGATTAACATTAATGACACAGATGGAGACAGGTTTATAAGGCTGCTGTCACTTTAAGACCGAATGCACAGATCCAATATACTGTTACACATGCATTTTCTTTCTCAACTGTTACTTTCACTTAAAACAAAACGACTGTTTATGAGGATATTTTGACATAATTTTGTGTGTATTTGTGTACTCAAGCACAAGAAGATGGGAAAGAGAACTCAATGTAGTATTCACACACTATATTATATATGTTTACACCTGGTCACTTCATGCATTTTCTCTGATGGGATATCACAGATTTTTTTTAAAACTGTCCCATTTACACCTGCCACTTAAATGTGTCTCTGCAGAATGGATATATATCCACATCAATGAATGCAACAGATATGCGCCACATTTTATTCATCATAAGCTAATTTCAAGATCAAAGACCGGAACAGGAGAGAGAGCAGCATCAGCACTGGAAAGATAAGTTACTATTCTTACTTTTAATGAAGATAATTGTGTGTAGTGAGTCAAACAACCACAAGACAACGAAATTAGCACAACACAACAGAAACAAGCCACAAGACAATGGAAAAAATGTTGCAATACAATGGAAACAAGCCAAATGACAACGAAATTAGCACAACACAATGGAAACAAGCCGCGACACAATGAAATTAGTCCTATGCATTGTGTTGTAGTGATTTTGTTGTGTTGTGGAGATTTCGTTGTGTTGTGCACTACTAGGCAACCATAGCTATAACATGTCATAGAGCCTATAACATGCTCTCAAACATTTATTATTTTAACATTTTGGGAGGAGTAAAATTGACATATGTGATTTCAACAACCAGAGGCATTTACACTTGTCCAGTTTTGTCTGGAATACGTCCCAGACCACCTCCTGAAGTGGTTTGAGCGATCGGATTTAAATCCGTCTCAAAAGAGTTTCGGAGGGCATTTACACCTGGTCTTTTCACGATTGGACAGCTATACGATTAGAGAAAATGCATGAAGTGACCAGGTGTAAACAGGCCCTTAGAGGCGACTTTTCATTCATGTGCATTCGATGTGTGCACAGCACAGTGCACAAGTACTGAATTGAATTCTCTTTTGAATCTTCTTGTGCTTGAATGGTTTAAAATCACATTAAAATATGCACACAGGAATCGATAAGCAGAATCGAAATGCATGTCTGATCAAATTCATGGTTCTTAGAAATATGAAACCAGTTCCTGAAACCCAACCATACACTATTTTTTTTCCTCGCAAGTTTTACGAGATATAAACTCAGAATTGTGAAATGTTAACTCGTAACTGCAAGATACACTCATGCAATTCTGAGAAGAAAAGTCAGAGTTGTGAGATACGTATAAACTTGCAACTGCAGGAAAAAAAGTCAGAAGTGTGAGATAAGACGTCAAAATTACCTTACAGAAGACTAGTACAAAAAGAACTAGAAACTTAAATGCACCTGTTTGAATTTGGCTGTCTCAACACATTCCTCTAAAAGAGGAAGTGTGTGTCATGAAGAAGACCAGGGAGGATGTGGTCTAGTTTTGAAATACCTCACACGCGACACCGAGATAGATACTCAAATTTATTTTCACCCAGAGTTGTTTACAACTGCAATGCATCTGCAAACCCATCGCAGCAGAGAGGGCCTGTCCCTGCTCCACAGCTCTGCCATAACCAGACCTTTGTTCTCACAGACAGTTTAATGAGAGCTGGCAGCATCACTGCATTCTAAACATTTCTGTAACCTTCACTCAGAACAAGGCCTATGGAGTGGTGGGTCAGAATGGATGATTCTGCTTATCATCTGGAGATGTTTATTTACATTCCTCTAAAGCAGCCGTGTGCATCTGATGGTTGACGTCACAGTGCCTATGATCAGAGAGGTTCAGAACGGGAACAACCAGATGAAGACGGCAGACGTATATACTATCTCTTTTGCTAATTTATCAGCTTCTTCAGCTCTTCATAACATGTATAAACAGTTGTAGCATGCCGGCCGTGTGATATATGAGAGGAGGAATGGAGATAACTCATTGTTTACTGTAATGATGGTGCTTAGACACTTTTGCAGGTAATTACATGATTTATGGTATACACTCTTAAAAATAAAGGTGCTTCACAATTCACAAGGCCATAGAAGAACCTTTTCGTCTAAATAGTTCCATAAAGAACCTTTAACATCTGAAGAACCGTTCTGTTTCACAAAAGGTTCTTTGTGGTGAAAGAAGGTTCTTCAGATTATAAAAAGATAAGCAAGAGATGGTTCTTTAAAGAACCTTTGACTGAATGGTTCTTTGTGGAACCAAAAATGCTTCCTCTATGGCATCGCTTGAAGAACCTTTTGAAGCACCTTTATTTTTAAGAGTGTATGTGCATGTGTTGTTTACTAGTTATGTGTTGTCTCTAGGTTTGGGTTAACATGGTGATCTAGATTAATCAAACTGTTTTCTGTTTTATTATTTATTATAGATATCTTTTATCTGTGAATGTATCTATTATTATTATTATTATTATTATATCTCTATCTTTTCTCTTATCTATCATTTTGTATTTTTAATTATTTTATCTACTATTTATTTTTTATTTTATTATTTTTTTATTTACCTTATTTATTTTCTGGACTGTTTAAAAATAATAAAATAAAATAAAATAAAATAAAATAATAATATACTGCTTGGTTAAATCCAAACTGAAACTTCTCTTTCCCTACTTTTTATTTTATTCTGTGTTCTTTTCTTTATTAATGTCACCTTGTTTATTGTTTAAAATGAAATGAAATGAAAATTCTTTTTTCTTTTTTCTTTATTAATTTCACCTCATTTATTTTCTAGATTGTCTAAAAATAAAATAAGTAAAATAAAAATAAAATAAAATAAAAATAGCTATACAATTATAGTGGCACTGCTTGGTCAAATGCAAACTGAAAGTTCTCCTTTCCCTCTATAAGCACTCTTTCATTTTGTCAAAGCGCTGCAGTAAAACAAACATTTCTGTTGACTCAGTACATGTTTTAATTTCATTTTAGTTTAAAGACGAAAGATTGAATGTTTTTTCAGTTCAGGTTCAACTGTGAATTAAATCTGCATGACTCTGCTGAACGATCAGCTGCCTGTGCAGGAGATTTCTCATTTATAATGTATGCGGTTGTACTTGCTCTATAATTCAAGCCATTATGTAGGCTTACATTCAATTTTAGTATTTCAGTTGAAATCAGCACTCAAGGGAAGGGGCCAGATATAGACGAGCCCTTCCCAGATCCATTAATGGGCAGCGGTGGTGGAAAAACATTAGTATAGAAGGCTTTCATCATATTTATATGGCCCAGTGAATGCAGGTGTGTGTTATTGCAGTCGCATACAAGGGAGATCTGAATCATAAAGGAGGGCGAAGGCACAAAGGAGAATGTGATACAGTCGGGCCTCTACAAAGTGATCAGGCAGTTGGATTTTGTGCCCTGAAGGTCACGGCTGTTGAAAAACCTTTCTCCATTTGTCATTTGGATCCTTTGTTTCCTCACTGTCCACCCAAGGCAATCAGAGGCGGTCTTTTCTTTTTCAAAGACACTTCCTTTATTCTGAGACACTTCCTGCATAGCAAAAGCACGCTTTCATTGTCATTGAATCCTGTATGGGTGTGACATTAGCGGAAAACTTGTATAATATAGGTGCATTCCCAAAATACAATGTTTTTGTATATCCTGCCAGATTCCCTAGAGGTCTATATACCAGAGGTCTGGATTCAGTTTTCATGTTGGAAATACACAGGACCAAAATTGTTTATCATACAAAAGGTATATAATAAAATGTATGTAAAATTGTCCTTATATAACCCCATAAGCCTATTGTATCATCTTTGATACACAAATGACACAAATTTCTAAGGCCTCTAAATTATCAACATAATCCAAACTTTGCTGAAACTTGGATACAATCTAGTACATGCCTTTAGTCATCTGATTGATCGTTTATACTTAAAATAAACACTTACTGGACTGAAGCAAAGTTTACTTGATTACCCATACACCCAAATCATGTTAAAACATGAGTATCAAATATGTTCCATTTGAGGAATGTTTATTGTACCTCTCTCATTCATCGTGGTATTGCATTTGATCATATGTTTTGCGCATCACAATAAAAACCAGTGCCTGTATTCACAAAACATCTTAAGGCTAAAAGTAGCTCATAACTCACCGATTTAGGAGAAAATTTAAAAAATAATGGGCATGTCAGTCCTAAATTTTAGCTCTAAGATTATTTCACAAAGCGTTTTAGCGCTAAAACTAGCTCCTAAATCTGTGAAACGTTAGGAGTAGTGAAGAGGACTCTTAAGTCACTAAGACCAAGCCACAAATATCCTAAAATGGCTGTTGCCGGCAATCTGCCTCGGATTATAAACATTTTAGAAACATTTGATGATAATGAGCTTTTAAAATGGTATCACCTTTCGGTTTGGAGGTTATCCAGATTTTCCTTTAATTATATCCTTTTCATTAACCAGTTGGGCAAGAAGTAACAGCTGTTCTTGCATCCAGTTTGATTTTCTTTTACGTTTGCATGTCTTACTATCAGCCATGATTATTCTACTTTGTTAATTAAAAGGCTGTTTATATGCATATCCGCTACGAGAAGCATACATGTAAGAGGCTGACAGTTAGCTGAACATATACTTGTTTAATTAGTGACACTTTAAAATCTTTATTTGAATGTGGCAACATTTTTATTTTAAACCTTTATTTGAATATGGCAACATAATATTGCACTCTAAAATATTTCTATGAATGTATCTCTGACAGAGACCCCTATCAGCCAATCACTGTGTGCATAGTTAGTAAGCATGCTGACATCATCCATAGCAACAAGGTCAACCCCGCCCTTACTCTTAGCTTAAGACTTCTCTCTATTCCTTAGTAAAAGTTTGTCTCAGCAGCTTTGTGAATAGGTTTTAAGAGAAAACTCTTAGCTAAAAACCTTTACTGCTATTTAGGAGAACTCTTAGTGGTAAGATAAAATGTTTTGTGGATACGAGCCCAGAGCTTTGTTCATAAAACTAAGCATTTGATCTTACTAAGATACAGTAAAGTAGTCTGCTATACTGTTATAAAGATCTCATTGATTTACATTACAATCTATCAAGTACAACCTACAACTATTAATTCATGTCAGGCTTTAAAATCAAACAGCAAAATGTACAGTATTATAATTACTGTGCATTTTCAAAAATACACAAAATTGGCATAATTGGAAATGCATTCATTTTGTACAGATGGAATAAACACTGGGTTAAATATTGTATCAGTGTTAGTCATATTACCAAGTGAAAAGTGAATTTATGCCAATAAGCCTTTGACTGCAACAACAAATTATAGGAAGTGTTTTCTCCAGGACTTGGTGGACTGTCCCTTAAATAGTGCATGCAGAAATTGGGGGAAAAAAAGTAAATAAATAAAAATTCAAACATCATTTAATAAATAAACAAATGATGCATAATTTAAATGTAAATATTCTTAAGTACCATGAAATCCCCACATAATACAGAATATTAAACAATATTACTTAACATAGTATATTCATTTCATTGAGGTTACTTTTGAACGTGAAGAGTATGAGAGTGACCTCTAAATAAAGAGTTAAATAGAAATGAAGCGTTTGTTAGACAAAACTAATCCAACAGCTCCAAACATGCACCTTTACCCAATCTCTCCATCTCGTAACAATCCCACACACAATACAATGTAATCCCAAATCCATATTTCCTCTGTTCCACATGAAAGCAGCAATCACGCTGGAGTGACCAGGTTAAATGTTAAAGGAAACAGATTTTGTTGCGTGTAGAAACCCAGCTTAAGCCTTAATGTCAAACAAACAAACAAAGCTTAATGTCACATGGTGCCTGTAATCCTGACTCTTGGTTTGCAGCACTATAAAAATGTGCTGGCATTAATGGGACCATTTCAGTGTCTATTCTGAACGCATTAAGATTGCCCTGAGAACAATAGCTCAAGTGGTGCCAGCAGTCTCTGACTAGGCAACACACCCAGCTGGAGTTGTGCCATATATAGGATTTGTTTATTGCATTACAAACCCCCACTCATTCAGCCATAATGCAGTTAGAAAAATTGAACTCTGCCTTTTTAAAAAAAAAAAGAAAAAAAAAAGAAGGATCAGACTACTTTTAAACACATTAGAGGGCCACATGAAGCTAATATGATTATATAATATAAATATAAGATGATTCTGTGGTTAGTTAAATTAAAACAATTTGCTGCCTACTTCCAATCTGTCAAAACTTTTTTATCACTCTGAAACTAGTAAACTATTTTAATAAGTTACCCCAAGTTAATAGTTTTAGTGAATTACATCATGTTCCTTTTCTTAAAGGTGCACTCTGTACATTTTGTTTATGTGTTTTTTATTCATCCCATAATAATTATTTTTTTGGTTTTTGATTAACTGACAAAGCTGTGACCATCATGTGATTTCCTTCAAGATTTGATGTCACAGCATTTGTCCCTCAGTGGTGTGACTATAACATTGTGTTTGTTATATTACTTAGCTTGTTTTATTTAGATGTTTGTGCTCTGTAAAACAGTTGAACACTTGCGGAATGTGCTTTATACAAATGAAACGTATTATTATTAGTAATAGTAGTAGCTTCAACTGTGCAACACGGCTGGTCATGTGACGTAAACAGCGACACCCATGAGGGGGCGACCCCTCCATGTAAAATAAAACTGCTTTAGAACACCAGAATATATTTCGTTTTCATCTCATGTGAGTATATATACTTTTAATAATATTTGTAAAAAGTGCTGTCCATTTTTTATGTGTAAAACTTCCCCTACCAGAGTTAAATTTGCTTTAAATACAACTAATCCTAGCATTTAGGCTAATGAACAACAGCTGTTAGGAAACACGATTAAAAGAGGTACGAGACAAGTCCGGTTTATTACAGCATCAGCCTAAAATTATTGCAAATGAATAACATCTTCTGGAGAGGGCGTTCCTTCTCTAAAACAGGGATGATTCACGGGCTCGAGCCAGTGTGTGATGCGACTCCACACAGAAAACTATCTGACAATCATTCATCACAATAGCTGTTCTGTGGCAGACCACTGAAATGAGCACAAAAATGCCACAAGACTGCATGAGTCTGACAGACGGATGCAGGTGAAGAGTTGACTGCAAAAGAGGATCTGTTGCATAATCAGACGGAGCACAAAGAGAGGAGGCAGCGAGGGCGCTTCATTTTGAACTATGGCGGCAACACACCACGTTTTTCTGACATAAATTTTGATTATGGGAAAACGTGCCATCTTGGAGTACAGCGACGAATTACTGGATATGAGGATAAAAACCGTCCTGCCTCAAAACTTTGAAGTTCAAATAGTCGCTACCAGAGGCTGCCTGCATTTTTAGGCTACTAATGTTACCTGTGCTATCAATTAACACTAAACTGACTCGCTTATGTCATTTGGGGCTTTAAACCAAAATCGGGAGCTTTTGGAGGTGGGCTATTTGTTTGTGCAGGTTACTCAACTGCAGCCTCAGAAGCCGTTCAAATGCTGGAATGGATTGGTGCTGCTTGTTTTATGGTTTTAATGGCCATACTCTGGCCAGTGGTGAAGTGTTTTGGAGCGGAGAGTCACTCCACGCTGCTGCTTCCACGGCGCGAGACCAAAAGATCCGCGGAGAGATGCGACTCGAAACTAGAGGGACAAGGTGAATCAGACGCGGTCGGCTTGATATGCAAACCCTCTGCGCTGGCAAACTACCTTCTCAAACATTGCATGAGTTTTTGCAAGTCTTTATCGATACCAAAATGGAACTGGCGAATGAGTTCATCTTTGCAGACTGTTTTCGGCGCTTTGTGGCCGTTTGACTGTCCGGTGCATTTCATCCGAGATCATTTGCAGTTGAGTGATGATGGACTCGTGGCGTTGGATTGGGCTGTTGTTGGTGCAGCACATCACAAGAGGCGCAGGACTTCCAGTAATTCCACAAGTCCAGTTCTGCTCATCATTCCCAACTCTTTTGGGAAAATCACCAGGAATGTGCTAAAGGTAATTGTCTTCTTGAAACATTTTTTTTTTTCTTTTTAGGAGTGTTTACTGTAAATACCATATCGTTTATATTGAAAAAGGCTTTGTAATATTTTCTGCGAATATCGCAACACACAAGCCATTTTAGTTGTAAAATATAAAATCTATCTATCTACACACACACACACACACACACACACACGTACGTGTGTTCTCTTTGACCCATATACAGAAGATCAAAGGAACCAGTTATGATCTTTTACCTTTGGCTTTTTTACACAGATAGATGTAATGCTTAAATAAGTATTCTCTTTGACACATATTCGAAAGAGCAAAAGAACCAGTGACCTTTAACCTTTGGCTTTTCTGCATGTTATGCTGCTTAGCAAATTCATGTATCAAATTAGGCTGAGCCATATTTTATATTTTCACTATTATAGGGTATTATGAGGCTGAAGACCCCTTTGATATAATTTTCACCTAAAATGCTACATAGCAACCAAAACTTTTCTACAGCAGTTTTCTAAACGCCTGTATTGCGCTTTTCTGTTGTGATGTCAGTTTGTAGGCCAATCCAGATGTGTTTTACTTTTTAAGAAAAGGAGCAGCTGTTGCTTTTAGGAGTCAGAATAAAGTCTGTGGCTAACAGTACTTGTGCACACAAAAACAAAAAGATATTTTTCAGTCTGGTGTATATATGTTGTGCATGTAGCCTACAGGTGATGCCTCTATAAAAATGTTATTGGCTTACATGTGAATCCATTTTATTCTCCACATATACTGTCTAGGGGTTATATGGGGTGGGGTTATATTTAACAGACATGAGAAATATTGTTACTGTACTGAAAGAGTTCAATAAATGTACTTTGAATGAGGCTTCATTATGCACAGTCTGAGTCTAAAACTGGAGCAGTTAACAGAAAACAGTGCATTGCAATCAAATGTACTTGGCCTCAGGGCCAAGTAGCAAATTATTATTGAGAATACAGTATGAAACTGGGGTACAGTATAGGTGAATATATTCTGTTTGACTGTTTTGCGTTAAAGAGAAGATGCTGTGTGACTTTTTCATTATTTCAATTATAGCATGCATGATAGAGCCCCTCTCTGACTCTTTGCAGCAAAGTCAGAAGTGAGTCATTCCTCCTCACCCAATTTGGAGCTCACTCCATATTCCAGACCTAAAGCTCCAGGCAACTTTAAGTAAACTTATTAGCTTTCACACTCCATCATGGATGATTCCCAGGGAAATGTACTCTGTGCTCAGCGGAACTTTGTTAGCTGAGCATTGTGGAGAATATAGAGAATATAATCAGTGTGTCAGCAGGCTCCTCTGCTCCTTCCTTTTGTGTGGGGCATGACTGAGAGCAGTGATGGTGAAAGTATCTTTGTAGACAGATGGCATATAAGAGGCAATTGTAAGTCAAATGCCAAGAAGTCAGTGAGCTATTTGCTCAACCACGTTTTGCCTTTTTTGTTGTGGAAAAACTATTTGTGACACTGTGCCTTGATTAGACTGACTAAAAATTTAAATTAGCAGAGACCTAACTTCTTTTTTACAGAACAATGAAGTCATGCTTATGGTTCCCTTTCAGTTTTGTAGATTTGGCAGGGTGTGTTTCAAGGCCGTAATATGTCAGTCTGTATATTTTAAGGTGTTGGTTGGGGTTGAGAGCTAGTCCACTCTGGTTTCCATGTGTTTCAGATGAATGTTATTTACGGGGTGATCACTGCACACTAGGTGACAGGCTGCACCCAATTTGCACATTGCAAAGCAGCGCTGGACTGCAGTAAGAGCTTGTGTGTTTCCTGGCTGTTGAGGGAATTGACGTAAGTAAGGGACATGAAAATACTGTGGTGAGAGGCAGATCCTGTTTCTACATTAAGTCATATTCATTTGCATCTTGGAACAATTAGACATTTGCTATCATGAATAGAATAGAGGAATTACTGTCCTTTTTCACTTTTGTTTTATAGACTTTCTTTTATTGTACCCCTAATAAGAGCATATAAGGATGACAGAAAATAATAGGGTGCAGAGGAATATGGACATGTGTTTAAAACCAGATTTGAAAACTTATTTCTCATATGAGTACCACGTCTCACAGTGTCTGGTTAAGTTATGGTATATTTGAGAAAAAGATCAGCACACTTGCTCTTGAAGATGTGTCCTAAATTTTTAGGTACAGTATACACAATATTATTATGATATTGTTATCTTTTTGGGCTTGTTTAATTTATTTCTTACATTTACATAATCTAATGCTCACTTAAATTTAATCCTTAAAAAACGGTAATATTTTATGACCCTGCACCACAAAACCAGTCATAAGGGTAATTTTTTTTTTTAAATTGAGATTTATACATCATCTGAAAGATGAATAAATAAGCTTTCCATTGATGTATGGTTTGTAAGGATAGGATAATATTTGGCCGAGACACAACTAATTAAAAATCTGGAATCTGAGGGTGCAAAAAAATCTAAATATTGAGAAAATCGCCTTTAAAGTTCTCAACAATGCATATCTCTAATGAAAAATGTAGTTTTGATGTATTTAAGGTAAGAAATTTACAAAATATCTTCGTGGAACATGATCTTTACTTAAAATCCTAATGATTTTTGGCATAAAATAAAAATTGATAATTTTGACCCATACAATGTATTTTTGGCTATTGCTACAAATATATCTGTGCTACTTAAGACTTTAAAGGTTTTGTGGTCCAGGGTCACATTTAATAACGTTGTTAAATGTAATCTTTTGCAAATCTCAAAATGAATATTTACGTTTCATACTGTATATTATTGTGTTGCCTAAATTTACTTAAGGATTTAAAATGATTGATTTTATTAGAATCTAATTTTTTAAGGTATAGAATTTTATCATCAGTTAGTACTTAAGCTTCACCTCATTGTACTTCTATATGTTCTAAATCTTAATATATTTTCATTGATCTCACTCTAAAATGATAGGAAATTGTGATATTTTGCAAGCTGTTTGGAATTTCTGCTGGTCCTTCCATCAAGTAACAGAATTTAGCACAACCCTGATGTTAACACAATTCAGTGACAAAGAAAACTACCGACTACATTATGGTAGCAAAATACATGTGTGTGTGTGTGTGTGTATATATATATATATATATATATATATATATATATGTATGTGTGTATATGTATTTAACAAAGTTATATCTGCCCCTGCTTCAAAATGTGTATATGTTAGAATATTTATTTTTACTTTAAACCAAGACTACTTATTACAGGTACTTATTACAAGACTCAAGTAAAACATCTCTGTTTATATGCACAAGTATGACCCCTGTGTGCTGTATCTGGCATATGATGGTTTCTGTTTTTTTCCTTAGCTCTGTGAGGCAGCCCTGAGTCACGGCTACCTCCCTGTGATCTTCAACCGCCGGAGTCAGAATGGGACGCCGCTCTGTACTGTGAAGCTGCAGCAGTTCGGTGACCCGACTGACCTGCGAGAAGCAGTGCGCTACATTCGGTACCGACAGCCAGCAGGCCAGATCTACGCCGTGAGTGAGAGCACTGGTTCAGGACTCCTGCTATCCTACTTGGGCGAGTGCGGCTCCTCCAGCTATGTGACGGCTGCGGCCTGCCTGTCTCCGGTTTTCCGCTGCCAGAGCTGGTTTGAGAGTGGCCCGACCTGGCCGTTCCACTGGGCTCTCGTGCTTTACCAAAAAATCTGCCTCAGCAGGTAGGGTTATAGGGAGGATCCTGTTCCTCTCACTTTCCTCAAAATACCTGAGTTTATATTTAAGACTATTTAGAAATGGACTACAACTGTCAACAGATGGACAGTGCCTGTTTTTCAATTTAGTCAAGAAAAATGTTAAAAGCTTAAGTAGTATTTTAGAAAGTTGATGCTATCAAATCATAGTTTCAAAAAGTCATGCTCATCTGCTTTTTTTTAAGGTCCTGATATACTAAGGAGAGGTTCTGTTTCAGTCTTCACTTAAGGTTAAAAAGTAGTCTGAAATACCTGAGCAGCAGTGTAGTGTCAGACACTGCTGTGAGCGGCATTTAGATGAATATGTTAATATGTGAAGTGCGCTTGCTTCTCAATAAGAAAGCAAACACACAACACAATAACAGCGATGAGAAAACAGCAGTTAAGAAAGTATCTGATCAGATATGTTTTCATGAGAGCTACAATTCGCCACTCCGGTCAAGTCACGTTTATTTATATTCCACTTTATACAATATATTGCTATAAAGCAAGCAGCTTTACATTAACATAAAAAACAGTGTCAGTGTTGCTTTCAGTTAGAATTCCAACTTCAATACTATAAGGCAGTTCTCCAGTATGTTCATGTTTTTACTCGAGAACGTCTGACCTTGGCGAACTGAACAGAAGAGCCCCAGAGCACACCTATCTATTATGTAACCGCCACGGACCAATGGTGGTTCAGATGTTTACCAGCCACAGCAAACTTTTCCAGAAAGTTTAAAGTTGGCAAGTTATTTTGAATTCCTGGGACAAAAACTCCAAACGAACTTCATTTTGACCTGATTTTGTTCGAAATACAATCCCAACTGTTTTCTTTAATTTTGCTTGAAGTATTTTGGGGTCTTTAATCTGTATTTTTGTTTTTGAAAAAAAAAAAAAAGTACTATAAGTCCTTAACTTTTTTTTTTTTTAATGTAGGTCTAGATTTTAGAAAGTTTCTTATCGCATTAGCAATTTTTTTTGGCTCACTAAATTTTTTTGTAAGATTTATGGTAACAAAACAAGAAAAATGTTAAAAAAAAAAAGAAAAAAAAAAAGAATAAAATAATGTATGGAAAAATAAGGAATATATATGTATGTATATATATATATATGTGTGTGTGTGTGTGTGTGTGTGTGTGTAAAGAATGTGAAGAATATATTTTGTCAGTTTATTGTTTTAAGGAAGGTTTTTTTTTTTGTTTGTTTTTTTTGCATTATTAGATTTGACTTAAAGTTGTGTTTGTCTTTTTCAAAGGGATTGGTTACAATCAGGTGTTTCTGAAATAAATCAACTGGGGGTCATCCAAATTCAAATAAAATGCTTGTTGCCATAGCGACTAGCGATGCATATCCAGTGCTATTGATTTCTGCGATCTGTCTAAACCGGTTGCCTGCTTAGTTGTAACTCGAATCAATGATGAGAACAAAACTCTTCCGTTGCTGCTCTTCTCTATAATGATTATACTCGATATTGTGTTAAATCCCATCTGCAGGTATAAAACGGTGCTCGGAGAGCTTGTCCACACAGACAGCTTATTCTCCAGCTGCTCTTTGAAGGCAATGGAGGAGGCACTGTTCTGTCATTCTGGCTTAAAAGGGACGACAGAAGGAGCAGGTAGCTGGGAGGCGTACTGGGAACGTAACGATCCACTGAGGGACATTGATGAAGTGGCCATTCCTGTGCTGTGTGTGTGCAGCCTGGATGACCCCATCCGAGGGGACCCTCAGGCCACGCTACCGTTAGAGCTTTTTGAGAGTAACCCACATTTCTTTCTGCTTTTGACTGCCCACGGAGGCCACTGCGGCTTCTCCACATCAGACGAGGGCCCGATCGTCTGGAGCCACCAGGCCGTACTGGAGTTCTTTCGGGCCACCACTGATTTCTTCGCCGCGGAGGAGCGCGCCAAGCTGGCGGCCCGGCGGAGGGGTCTGAGCGGGGCTGGCAAGACTTTCCGCCATCGCAGTGTCAGCACATGCAAAAGACTGCCCGTCTGCTCGCATAACATTCACGCCATTTATAACTGGCAGAGGTCCTACACCAGATGATGATGTGCTCAGAGGGTCCCCACTTTGTTTGGGATTACGGAGAGACTGAAATAGCCAAGAACACTGCCAGAAAAGCATAAATTAGAAACCTTTGTCTGACCTGCTGTTTGTCGCAGCCAAGAAAACCAGCAGTCGAGTCAAAATATCTCTGTTTACATTCAGGACTATTCAGAATTTGGACTACCACTGTCAACAGACAGACAGCTCCTGTATTTGAGGATGTAAAAACATTCAATTTTTGTCAAGAAAAATTTTAAAAGCTGAAGTAGAACATTAGAATTACTGAATCACTGTTTCAAATTTTCACATTCAGTGGCAAAAATAACTTTTTAATCAGTATTTTTGATAGTATTTTTGCTATTAAAAAAAAATCCTTAAAATAATGTCTTTTTTGGTTCTAGATAAGACTTAATTAGATATCTCAAAATAAATTTCTTACCACACTGGCAGTTTTTGGCTCACTAAATTTTGTAAAATTTATGGTTAAAACAAGAAAATAACTAGTTGGCTAGTTTAGTAAGTAAACAAAAACAAATTAAGATATCTTAAAATAAATTTCTTAGTCTACTGGCATTTTTGTCTCACTAACTTTTGTAAGATTTGTGGTGAAAACAAGAAAATACGTTTAATTCAAGATATATTTTCTGAAAACAAGTTTTGCTTCACAAATTTTTTGATTGAAAGACGTTAAGATTTTAATGATAAAAATACTGATTAAAATATTTTTTTGCATCATTGAATGGCAGTATATACTTACAGCCTTAAAGTTTTGCTCGTCTTTTTCAAAGGGATTGTCCCAAATGTTTCAATGCTTCATTCCAAAATTTAGTGAAGATTAAAGCTGTTAGTGGCTACATAGTGGCCTTTCCTTTTGGTACTTTGGACGTCAGTAATATTTTGCCCCATCTGCGTTAGTACATTCTCTGCATACGATAATGAGAAGTGACATTCTGTAATTTTCTCTGTATAATACAGTTTTTCTCAGAGATTGCTAGTTTATTTAGACTTGTCTCCACCGTAAGAGAAGGAGCCTGTGGATTCAGAGTAAAGAGTCAGTCAGCACTGCTGGGGTTTCACATGACGTCATTCTGAGGTTTCAGGGAAAGCTGGTCTCCCATTGACATGGGTGGAGCTCCAACACTGATTTATTTTTCCCTGTGTTTTTCTTTTCTGCCTCCATCTCAAAAATTTTGTAATGTCTTTCTGGTGTCAAAGCCTATTGTTTATATGTTAAATTATCTGTGAACACGGGAGCTTTAATTAAAGGGTTTCGGCTGAACACATTCATGTATGCGAGTCAGGTTTTGTTAGTAAACCGGGCGTCAGAATTATAGGTTATGCAACGGACTAAATGAAACAGAAATGGGATTTCATTTACTCCCACAACTGTTCCTGAGAGCAGACTCTCAAAAATGACTGCAACACTACTGAAGCATTTGTTAGCATGTTCATTTAGTCACAAAGCTCCACGCTATCTGATGTTCATTGGATGTATGATCACACTTTCACTGGACAGCCCCAAATATAGCTTCAGCCTGGAGCCTGAGCTCAGAGAGAGGAGGTATGATTAGAAGAGACAGTCTCTGCAGACTCCAGCTCTGACGCTCACGCTGACAGGCAGCTCTACGGCAAGCTATAGGCGGTTTGAAATGTTCTCTTCCTCTGCTTTACTCTTCATAATTAACCTACATACCAAATCATGTCAGTTTTCCAGTCAGTATCATCCTGGAACAACATTTTTAAAATACAGTCTTGGCATATGTTCTGTAATGAATGTTTATGATGGTACTATGACTCTGCAGACATTTATGGGCATCTACTGTACTGTTCAAAAGTTTGTGGTTGGAAATATTTTTGCTCACCCAGACTGCATTCATCTGCATCTATTCTGCAAAATACAGTAAAAAACTGTAATATTGTGAAATATTACTATTTAAAATAACTGGTTTCTAATTTAATATATTTTTAAAATGTAATTTATTCCCGTGATGGAAAGCTCAATTTTCAGCATCATTACTCCAGTCTTCAGTGTCACATGATCCTTCAGAAATCATTTTAATATGCTAAAGAAGCATTTCTTTTTATTATCAATGTTGAAAACAGTTGTGCTGATTGATACTTTTGTGGAAACCATGATACATTTTTTCAGGATTGTTTAATGAATAGAAAGTTCAAAAGAACAGGAGTTTTTGAATTAGAAATCATTATAAAACTTTACTGTCACTTTCGATCAGTTTAATGTGTCCTTGCTGAGTAAAAGTATTAGTTTCTTTCTTTCTTTTTTTTTTTTTTTTTTTTTTTTTTTAAATCTGAAGCCAAACCTTTTAGTGTGTCTTCATTTCCCTTGAGATGTCCCAGAGACCAACAAACTGCCCTTTTAGATTTAGCACTATAATTTAATTGCCCTTTTGTGTTCCCAAACATTTGTTTTGATAACCGATTATGTATGCCTTAATCAGTTTTAATAATCGTTAAGGTTATAACATTAGCTCCTAACATTGAGAACAGTCTTCAAACAGTCAACAGTCAAATTCAGTTTGAATATTTTATATACAGTATCAAACAACCTTTATTATAGAAATAGCAAGAATGTTTATACTAAAGTAATAGTAAATATCTGCTGCTGCTTTCGACATTTAGGCTACTCATGCGTTAATAAATTCAAGCATCTTTACAGAACTGCCTTATGGTGCCATCTAGCGGATAATAGTTTAAAACAGGACAGTAACCGCTATGTATTTTGATCAGTGGTCCCGCAATATGGGTGTTCTTTGGTAGGTGCTTAAACTACTACAGCTGCACTTTTTCCAATCCTGAATATTTTGTCACAGAAATTATGAATAATATCCATACCTGAGTGTTTATGAACTTTAAGGTACTAATATAGGGTTCTGCCACAGTGACAAGTTAAAGGTAAAATGTTTGCATGTTTTTCTGAAAGTATTTGGTACTATAATTGTTGAAAGAAGACTGTATGGCTGTACATTTGATTTTATGCTCTTACTAGTAATGTTGGAAGCTGACACCTGTTGGAGTAAATACATTTGTTCATATAGTGTGTCACAGTGTTAAGTATTGTTTATATACTATTATAGTATTTATAATGTTTTGACTTTATCATTTATATTTTCAGTTTTCATTGTAATTAAGTTTAAATATTTTTGTAATGCTTTTTATATTTTTATATATTTATTTATTTATATAATGCATTTTTATGGGGTTTTAATATTTCTATTTAGTTTTAATGTTATTTCAGATTAAATTTGAGCAATTTTAACAAATTATTTCAGCACCCCCATTTTCAAATTCTAATTTTTGTTCAAGTTTTTAGGTTTTACATTTGATTTCTGTTTCGTTTCAGGGAACAAAAACAATTTTAACAGTTTTAGTTAACAATAACAAATATGTCAATAAAGGAACTAGCAGTATCATGATAAATCGAGGTACGCTAGTGCCACATTAATCAACAAATCAGATGAAATGATCTCAAAGTGATAAGTGAATATGAACAGTTTTAACCACAATTCCTATGCACTGCAATCCTACAGACTTATCCTGACAACATTTTTTCCTTGTCAATGGTAATATCTGCTCCATGCATACTCGTGAACACCGCTTCACAAGTGTGTTCCAGCAGCAGATGGCAGTATGGGAAACAGCCCGAGACTATGGAAAAGAAGTGCAGGCATGAGTGACAGTTACCATGACGCAGAGCTCACTCGTTTTGGCTCGGAAAGCGAGTTTATATTTAGCACCTATTTTTAAGCTGAAACATGACACATGTAGCCTAAATAATTGCGCTTCGAAAGTCATACAATGCTTTTGTCCCGGCGTGCATAAAAGAATGGGGTTTCACAGAATGGGTTTTAACCGTGTCATAGTTCAGAGAAGTTCTCCAACATAAGTACAGTGTATGCATTACAAGAGTGAATTAGCAGTGCGGTAGGGATGCACATCATTAGTGGGTCATCAGTGGGCAATATTGACCCGTCACTGGGTGATGTAAGAGGCCTCATCCACACACCATGTTCCGCATTAATGAAATACATTGAATACCTCACGTTTTTGGATAGATTTGTTCCAGGTGAGCTTAAAGTTGAAGTTTGAACCGTGAAAGACCACATGATTCCAGCTGATGTTTTGTGTGTTTTGTTGATGTAATCTGGACTCTGCAGAAGTACAACACCTGTGTTATTTGACCTGCCCTTTGTCGCTGCTACCCAGGTGTGACCATTTCCCAACTCAAGCAGCAAATATTTGCAGAAGCCTTCGGCAAATTCTTCGCATGTGCATGACGCAGATGCACTAGGTGGGGTGAACTCTCTCTCTTACACATATTATCTATCTCTCTTGCTCCATTTTTTTCATTCTCTCTCTTCCCATAACTAAATCTGCTTTAATCTCTCAATATCTTTGGCTGTGACTCGGAGAAGAGCTGGTTAACGCCTGTCCCCTGGGCAGAGACATGAGGACTGATGGCAGGAGATGTAATGTAGGGTGACAGGTTGCCTGGCTTGTCTGAAGGGGGCAAGATCAGGACCTCACATTCGTCTAACTTTGATTTCGCTGTGGCTGAATCACATTCTTTGCGATCTTTACAGCTGGTTGAGGAGGAAGAAGGAGAAGCTGACTACATTTACTGACAGCTACGTGGTGGTATTGCCCTCTCTGGTGGAGACTTGCATCAGGTTTTTTTCCATTGTGCAACTTCAAGCCTGTGTAGCATGATCTGTGGGCACTTGACTGCTGACTGTCATCAGATATACCAGGCACAGGCCAAAAAAGCGGGACGTTAGTTTCCACTGTTACAGTCAAGGGTTATTCCAAAGAGAAAGGATTAAACAACTAATGTAATAACACAACAAATTGAAATATTGTCTTAGTATAAATTACTATTGCAAGCTTTTTACTAAAGGAGGAAATAATTTTCTATTTCCTTCATCGCAGGTTTGAACAACACTGCAAATAAGGAACGCATTGCGCACTAAATTTCAGCCGCCTTTACACGGCTCTCTGGAATACTCAACTCTGATTGGTCAGCTGCTGCATTTAACTGGTGCTAGGTGTGGACTTGTGCTCTCAGGCTTCTCTCAAAATTATGAACAAATGTCTAAAGTTTTTTAAATGTTACTACTTGTTTCGGAATGTACAGAGAACATTCAGAAGTAACATTCCTATAATGTTTTCAAAATGATAAAATGGAATGTTCTCTTAACATTTGTGTAACCAAGAAAAAAAAAGGTTTATAGCCTACATTTAAAACATTTTAAAAACTGGAGGTTTTGAACATTCATTCTTTCATAACTTAATGCGAACTTTAGGAAAAAATTCTTAGATTTTTTTTTTCTTAGATGTTTCCTGGTTTTCAGGTATCCCAGCTAACTGGAAAAGTTCTGAACAAACGTTCTTCCAGTAATGTTAATAGAACATTTGTTCAAAGTTATCTGGTCTTTAAAGGGATAGTTCACCCAAAAATGAAAATTCTGTCATTAATTACTTACCCTCATGTCCTTCCAAACCCTTAAGACCGTCATTTGTCTTTGGAATACAAATTAAGGTATTTTTGATGAAATCTGACCCAGATAGCAAGAACGTTTGGGCCAAATGTGGCTGATAGCTGTCACATTTGGCCTAGGTATGGCATGGCTGAGCACATATGGGCCAAACTTTCCCCTTATATGTTTTGCCATAGCTTTAGAATTGGAGGGAATTTTCTTTTGGATGACAATATGTTTTGAGGTATATGGTCCAGATGACAGCACACAAATGAGAGCCATATATGGCTTGGCTATGGCACACCATGGAATGTGTAAACTTATGGTTAACATTTGGCTTTTATTTGGAAAAACACATATAAACTGCTATAGTCATGTGTGGCAGGTTAGTGGCAGTCCACATCTCAGCCCATTCAACAATGCTATTGGTTGCTTTGTGTCTTCCCTTATTCCTATTGGTGGATTACTGAAATTTTGAAAATGTATCCGTTATTTCCCACTCCGCTTCCTCTTTCAACCGCCGTTAAAAAAGAAGATGATGAAAAAGCGCCCTATTTACAACAACAGCCTTTGCCCAGACACATATTATTCAGGTAAGTGCAGTTTTGGTGTTTTAAATGTTTTCTAGGGGTGTAATGGTATACTTGTTCATACATTCTCTTTTCTACTAGTTACAACCGGTTATAATGCGAAATAAACACGCTCATGTCACTTAATCTCAATCAGTTTTGCAACCACGGAAAAATGCCAATAAAACAGCAATACCTTTACCTCAGGCAAGTCATTCAGTGCCCACAGCTTGTTGCTAGAAAATTGCAATGTGCAAATTATGTTTGCATACTTTTTTTTTTTTTTTGTGTGTGTGTGTGTTGGTTATTGTATCTAAAATATTTGAATTTAATAGATTGTTTTCTCCCCCTGCTGTACCAAAAATGTTTGAAACTGTGACTTCAAAACTGAGGTACCATTACACCCCTAATGTTTTCATTAATATTATGTATATTATTATTATTATTATTATTATGTCTAAAAATAGCCTGTTATTAAAGTAGCTAAAAAAATGTAATTTAGAAAATTAAAATTTAGAAAAGGGGACTTCACAGCAGCACTCATGTCTTGGGAGGTAGAAAATAATGTGTGCAGTGCTGATTTACAGTCATTTATGTGATTGTCTTCAAATAATATCTATGATACTAATTATGATATACTAATGTTCTTTTTCTCTTCTTTTTCCTGACAGACTGTGGGTGAGAAAGACTCACGGGACTTACTAAAAGTATCAATTTTTGCACATTTATTCACACATCATTTACAAAATAGCACACTTCTGTTATGTTATGTTCTGTATTGTAATTCTGTTATTAAAATACTAAACATTTTTAAAAAATGAGTGTGAATCCATTTTTGCGTTTAAGATTTACTGTGTTATGGGTATTTTAAATTAAAAAGATAGGTGTGGTGTAAATATGGTTGAATAATGACTTTTGGTGTATCAGCCACATGTGGGCCACATAAGGGCCATCAGCCCTTTACAGAACTCAGCCATATAAGAATACCATATAAGGTCCATATATCAGCCACGTCTGTTTTTATTATTTGGCTCACTCTGGGTTGGGTTATGGCACTGTTTTGGTTCAGTTCTGGCTAAAAGGATATGGACCAGGTTTGGGCCGGCGAACACGAACTAATCTGGGCCACACTTTAACTGTTGATATGGGCCAGATCCGTGCCAAAGGAAATTTGCTGACTGGGGAGCTTTCTAACCCTGCATAGACAGCAATGCAACTGACATGTTCAAGGACCCGAAAGCTAGTAAGGACATCATTAAAATAGTCCATGTGACATCTGTGGTTTAACCTTAATTTTATGAAGCTACGAGAATACTTTTTGTGCACAAAGAAAACAAAAATAACGACTTTACTGATGTCACATGGACTATTTTAACAATGTCCTTACTACCTTTCTGGGCCTTGAACATGTCAGTTGCATTGCTGTCTATGCAGGGTCAGAAAGCTCTCAGATTTCATCAAAAATATCTCAATGTGTTTCAAAGTCTTACGGGTTTGGAACGACACGAGGGTGACAATCCTCCATGTTTTTTGAACGTTACTATTATAACATATTTTTGTTTGCTGGATGAACAAATAAACAAATAAATAACTTTTATTTTTACAGCCAGTGATTCTCCAGAGGTTTGGTGTTTTGAGTGATACATAGTCCATTTTTCTCATTTGTTGTGACGACAAACTTTCTTCAAAAAAGTTACATAATGAAGCTCTAATCTCAAATCAATATTTTATGTTGACTTCTTTATTTATGTGGTGAGTAGCAGTGTAATAAGCTGCATAATTTACATTACTTCTGTACATTATCAGTGAGCCAGTGAGTGTAAGCCATGCTTTTGAATGGAAGGTATGGCACTGTGTTAATGCACACTGCCGATTATAGTACTGTCCTCTTTTTAGATGCGGACCTGAAGCACTCACATGCCTGGCTCCGTAATTAATCTGTCTGATTTATTGGAAATATGCAGGGACTGTGCAGCTCCTGGCTCCCGTCCTTGGGATGTCAGTCTCTGGCTGTAGAGGATATGGGGGAGAGTGGCCGGGTACCCTGGATACATCAGACATCTGTGTCTTCTGTCCGCAGGGCAGCACCTTTCCGCTTCTCTTCCTCATAACAAAGCAATGAAGTGGGCTGGGGTGGGCCAGGCCCCTCGCTCGCATGGACCTGGAAAAGTACAGCGCTTGTCTCCCAGCTTATTAGATGCTGTGTTTCATTACCTCCACATGAAATGGCCTTGGCCGGATGTCTCACTGCCCCATTCCTGTCTCTCTCATATCTTATGAAGAATCCTCCAGAAAAATAGCACTGCTTTTGGCACAGAGGTTAGAAGATGCCCTTGCAATTTTATTTATTTTATTATTTTTATAGCATGATATTAGCCTATACTGTACTTTAAAAGACGAGGGCAACTGCAAGGTCAGACATGATATGAATTATAGAGAAGGGGTCAATTGAGGCTTAAACCCATCATTAAGAAGTCAAAGCAAAAGTTTTGGGTGTAATAGCAAGTTATTATAATTTATCCCTCTATTATAGAGCTACAGTTAAAAAAATCTTTATGAAAGCTAAAGCTTGACTAGCTATGCTAGATATCCAGAAAAATTTGGGCTGCCTAAGATGTATGGAGGACTAGTGCAAGTAAAAAATTAAATTAAGTAATCCATTATCTATGCATTAATTCAGAAATAAAAATGAAAATAAGATGAAAATAGATATATTCAAAAATGTTGATTTAATTAATGTTTAAAGATGTAGTTATTGTAACATAAAATCTTAGATAAGATCACTTTACAAATAGAAAAATATTTTTTATTAATGTTTTAATTTTTAATTAAAATGAAATATGTCTATTTATTTGAAGTTGCTTTGAAACAACTATATAAATAAAGGTGACTTAACCTGATTTAAATTATTTAAAATTAATTCAAATTATTTAAAAAAAGTTACAAAAATTGCATAGTTAATAATAAAATACATTAAATGATTTCTTTATAAAGACTTGTAAATGTGTCCATATATGTAAATTACATACTGAAAGTAATTTCTTGCATTTATTTTTATTTTTGAATAAATACCTTAAGTAATTATTTCCTTTTATTTTTGGCACTCGTGGTCCTCCATAGAAATGACCCTCATCAGATTACTCTGGAAAATTGACCTTTGACCCACTGTATAATTCACACACAAGCATTAGTGGATCCCTTTATCTACATATATAAACACTCATGTCCATATAGGTGTAACGTAAATTTGTCATGAAACACTTTTGATGAAAAACTGAGCCATTTCTTTCATAAAATAGTTAAATTCGTAGTGCTTTGCATTCCTGCATTCCCTACAGTCTTTATTTGCTGTTATCTGAACTAAACAAGTTCAAATGACATTCCTTGAGGTCTATTCTCCAATCCTGACCACAGTGTTACAGATTAAACCAGTCGGTATAATGTGTTTCAACAAACTCACATGATGTGACTCAGCAAATATGTCACGCTTGACAAAAATGGAAAGAACAGGACATGACGCTCAGACGACAATTCAAATGAGACCTGTAAATCAACATCTCTGTGAGAAATGATTCACATTCCTCCACAAATGGAAAATTCCCACAGCATCCAGGAAGAGGTATCTCACACCCCACACTCACAGCAGAGGTGCACTGCAGCAGATATTACAGGTTGCTGCTATGAAGATTAAAAGGATTGCCCTGGATATGAATGAGAGCCGCTCTGTCACGAGGCCAACGGGGCACATGGGTATTCTCAGGTGTCTTTGCTGTTTTCAGGGTGAGGTACGGTGGGGCAGCGCAGTGTCACCGCTTGGCGATGTGGCACTTCCTCCCCAGCCTGCCAGGTTATGTAAATGTGCGGTGCTGAGCGGAGCTCTGTGCTATAGTTGGAACGCTGGGCTCTATTTGTGGAAAATCAGCTGGGCGAACTGGTGGATCTGTGTCAGACTGTAAGATTGGCAGGTGTGGTGGAGGGACGGCTGCTTTTTTAGACAGGTCCTTGTGTGTATTAGGGACAAGCTGAGCTCTTTACCCTTCTGGGAGGGAAGCCTTACTTGAATATAGGCTGACCTCAGTGGCGACAGCATGCGCACAACAAACAGTGTTGTCGGTTGACACAATCGCTTGTGACACGTTTCCAAGGTCATCTAGGATCTAAGAGTCAGTTGTAAGTGATTTTTGTTTGCTCGTATTAAATAACGATGATTATTCGGGACAGAATTTTCGGAATTCAAAAGAAAAAAACTGTATATTGTGCACAGTAAGACATGGGTGACCTAGTGGGCAAAGGCTGCTGGGAAGTGAATGTGGGTCACGCACACCCAAATCACTGTCACATGCTTAACTAACTCATATCGCACCTCCAGCCATCAGGGCCATTACATAACTTGCTGTTGATTCCATGGTACTCTCGAAAACACTGTGCTGGTTCACTAATTGCCAGCATTGCAGTGATGCAACAACTCCAAGGGTCCAAGTTATAAAATGATCTTAGCATTTCATAGCTGTACTCTAATCTCGAAGTGCGTTCATGTATACTGTATAATTTTATTCATGGTAGATCAATGGACTAGTGATGCAATGGCACACTTTACATTCGCCTGGCTTGACACGTCAAGCCCGACTCCTCTCTTGCAAAGCTGCACTTCGGTTTCCACAGCGTGTTGTCAGATTTTGTATTGGTTACGTTCCTTTGTTGTCTGCGTTGTCTTGATTAGGGAACATTAAGCTTGAACATTCCCTGATAAAGAAATCAAGGCGAGAGGTTTGGGAGCATGTGTGGTTGCTAACTCAAACGGAGTTTGGCTGTTTTGAAACTCAGCTTGTCAAGGAGAGTGTGTTCCGTCGCGTGAACAAGGCTAATCATATCTGTACGTAGGCCTTGGCCTTGCATTTGGAAAGGGAGATAAATTCCTCTCAAACTTTCATTGCTGGACAGGTCTGTTCACAGGACCAGAGTCCACCAGTCATGGTCAACAGAACATAAGGGGGGCAAATGTGATGATAAAACACCTGTACAGTACTGTACGGTAAACAGAACAGCAGACAACATGTTTGAGGGGTCAAACGATATGAAACACTAGCAAACTCTACCCTAAAAACGACAGTAATGACTCTGAATCACGTCATACTTAGTATGAGCCTACAACCTTTGTATGGTTTTACACTGTCAGTATGACCCGAAAGCATAAAACCATAAAGATGTAAGGAATAATAAAATACTGGGGTCAATGACATGATGCTCTTTTTTTATCTAATAATTTATTCAGAAATATATTAAAAATGAAATTCATAGTAGAGTTCATACTACATACTACACCTCTACTCTTTTTATTTCTCTGTGTGTGTGTGTATAATCAAAATGTTTTAAAAAACCTTATTAAATTGTTTTTATTATTATTATTTAGTATTATAAATCTTTGAACAATACTGTTTCATTGCTTATTAATAAATAAAACAATCTGCTAAATCAAACTAATGTGGTCCAACCTATGCAGAAAAATGTTTTATTTATTTATTTTTTTTACTGTGTACACTCTTATATGTTATTGACCCACCTGTACAGATGTTTACACATTTAATCATGAGATATCACACATTTTTAAACAGGTGTATAATAACTTAACTTATAATAACTGAACTAATAATAATTAATAATTTAATAATTTAATTTAACTTTAAAAATATCTCCTTTTAGAATTTTTGTGAAATGGTTTCATATATTTAATCATATTTTTAGCAATGAATAAATCAGTTTTATGAATATGTGTAATGGAATTAACACTGCTTACATAATCCTTTTGATTAATGATTCATTTTCTGTAAGTAGCGTATCAAACGCCCTCGTTTTGGTTTTCTGTGAACCGTAGGGACTAATACAGTTTGCCCTTGAAAACTGTGGTTCAACATTCCTCTTAATAGATTCTCTCCTGTGTAGTTCTGACCATGTGCTGCACTACAGGTCTTGCTGTGTTTCATGGTAAGGGAGCCTGACAGAATGCTGAATAATTCAGTTTAATCTAAATCAGGTCACACTGTTCATTTCTTTAGATCATAAGCTCACATACTAAAACTATCATTTTAAAATGTGTTGGTGATTCATCACACCTCCCATCCCGAAGTCTTTTCACTCTGAGTTCCCTGTTGTTAAAGAGATTTCCTGTAAACATTATTTAAGCATGTAAAAGGGTGGAAAAACTTGATAATGCAATGCATGTTTGCTGTAAATGCTGATCACAACTGGTCCTGCTTTTCATGCTTCGATATGCTCATGACATATTCTGTTTTTACACTGTAAATTAATATGAGCTTGTTTAATCTCTTCATAATAGACGTGCAATGTGTGTATCATTCAGATAACTACCGAATAGCACTTCTCATCACATCCTGTGAGATCAGGAACCTGTAAGTCCAGCCCTACCTTTAAACAAAGAGTCTGTTCTAGAACTCCTGCCGTCAGCTTGAGAAGTATGTACTCTGAGGTTAACAGCACATGATGTAAATATAGCTAGTGCCTTGTCACTGAGGTATTGCCTTTCTGGTTGTTGCAACTATCCAGTTTAGAACAACATCCAGGATGTGGCTCTAATCCCCACATATTCAACGAAAGAAAATGAAAGAGCTTTTTCTTATGCCTATCCTGTGATTGTTTGAATATTTATGGTGAGGTGAAACAAGCATAAGATTTATATTTCGCTGAGCAACGCATAATTGTCGCGTTCGGCCTTTCTGCCTTAGTGCGGCTCTATCACAAACCATTATTTTTGTTTACCCTGCGTTCATCAGGACTGTCATTGTCGGTCATGTGCGGTTATGTGACATGATGGCCAGTGCTGAGTCATGCTGCGTCTATCATGAGTGTGTAGGTGTGGTCCTTTCAGAAAATGAGCAAAAGCTGAAAGTTGTGCTCAGCCGTGTCACTTCGAACAACGTTCACAGTCCTGCTTGCAGGGAGGGGAACAGCTGCTGGGATTCAAGAGTGCGTATTTTACCCTCACCTACTTTTGCATGGTGAGTGCTGGCTCTTTAAATTGCTGTTAAGTGTCATCTCGCACGCACTTGCTTGTGCTGAGTCATTGGGTTCAGGCTGGTTTTGTAACCTCCGCCCAGCAGGACTTCTCATTGGCTTAGGTCTTCACTCAGCCGCTTGTGTGGTTGGCTGCCAGGACCACTAATCAGTTCTCTTTTGCAAAAGGCAGCTCTTAAAGTTACAGTGACTTTACTCTGATTCTACTGGGTGCTGTTTCATAGTAAACAGGGTGGGGCCTGTCAAAAGTTGAGGTATCTAGATAAGTAAAACATTATATGAAATTAAACATTACATTAAATTACATCTTCTCTAGGCTGAGTTACAAAGATGAAGCCTGATGCTGACAAATAATTATAAAAGGTTTAAATAAACAAGAACATACTTTGAATGGCAGTTGATTAGACAAGTATTATGGATGAATAAATGCAAATTTGATGTGTTGGTGGAACTGTTTGATCATAAGGTCCGTGAGATGCGTCCTAAAAGCCAATCACAGCCATGGGAAGTGCTACAGCAAACATGTGATGAAACTTCACTTGCATATTTTCACACACTGACTACTAGAATGCACAACGTCTGCAAAACTGTCATAGTAAAAAAAATAAAATAAATAAACTGTCACAGTAAAAAGAAAAAGAGTACAAAAATAAAAAAGTGATTTGTAACATTTGAAATTTATTTACTAGAATTTTAAAAATAATGTTTTAATGTTTTTTAAACATTTTAATAATTTTTAAAAAATATAAATAAAAATTACAACCATAACATGTTAGCGTATTGGTGGGTACTATTACAACAGTACAAGGAATACAAAGCTACCTGATAAAAGCCATTTTTATTATTATTTTTAATTATTATTACTGTTATTGAACTGAGAAAAGGTAATCAATGCACCATTACCATAGACATAAGTAATTTTCATGGGAGAAGTAATGCCACATTAAACTGCATTTTATAAATTGATATTATATATTAAGAAAGGATACCTCACTGACAGAAACAGGATCCTCTTCAGGAGATTATTTACATAATATGTTCTCATCATGGACGTGTATCGCTGTACTCATGCAGGAAGGCACTTGCCTGGGAGTGGGCCGATAGATTCCTGGAATCCATTTAAGAGCTGGATTAATGTGTCCTAGGAGAGACCGGTTCTGTTCACCAGGTATATTAATGCAACATTAACCATAAACCTAACATAACATGTTCCCAAACTGCGTTTATGTTGTCACATGGGGACAAACTAGGTGACATTTAATAACTAAATTGAAGAGGTTTGTTTTAAGTCCCTTAACACTGTGATATGTCTAATAGATAGGAACATGCCTAGACAGTGGGCCGGAGCTCGCATTAGTGTATTTGACCTAATCAGGATCAAGCAGAGAAAGTGCCCTCCAGGACTTACACCAGATATACTTAATGTCTGCAGTCTCTTAAGTAACAGGATGTAGGATGTCTCAGAGATAGAACTTGTGGAGATAAAGCAAATTTGTATGACATTTACATTTGGAATATTGTGACAGGGTTGTAATGACCTTTCTCCCAAAGCTGCTAACCCTTTGTTTATATAAATAATCAATAGTTTTTCAGGAAATGTTAACCATGTGGGAACAGGACAGGAAACCGCTTTGTCAAGGTGTTTATGTCACCACCTCCAACGCAGTATCTAACCAAAGAGTCTCCAATCAGATCTGAACGCATTAACTTCACTAAGTATTTCCTTCTTTTACTACAACTCTACTAGGTAACCTCTAAAATGATAGCTTCCGGTGTTCATTTAATAATTTTTGATCATGTATATTAATTCCTTAAAATAATTTTAAGTAAAATGAGTTGCCGAACTTGATCCCAGAGTTACTGGTGTGGGAATGTGGAATGAAGTGGAATGAAATGAGACGCTGCCCTTATAACAGTGACCAGTCAGTTGGACTGTAGTCATGCGAGAAAAGACCCTCTCTTAAAGCCCTCGGTTATGATGTATATAATAAAATGCTGTATTTTTTTGAACTGACTGTGCAGTACAAGAATTATGAATGGAATGGCATTTAAATTCTTGACTTGCTGCACATGAGGAAACAACATTTTTTTGGTTACACACAAGCAAGCATTTAAGTTTACTTGCTGTGATTATTTACTGAGGATATAGTGAAGTTACTGATGATGTTTTTGAGTTTCTGAAACCCACGTCTACAATAACACAAATAATAATACTAATTATCCTCCTCCTGAATTCCATACAACACAATGTTGCTTGTTTTTCCTCCATTTGGCCTATTTTTGTAGCCAAAAACAAAGGACGGCAAGGTCTAAAATTCTGATTGTAGAATAAAAGCCTGTATTTTTCTATGGTTTTCTCTCAGTCAGTGGCAGGAATTTGCATTTTTGTTCAAAAATCCCTCTAGATTCAGCAAGCCACCAATTAAGGTTTCCGTCCACAAAATGAGCAATAGCATAAATGGCAGTCAGCTTTAAATTTCACCAGAAACCTCAGGAATCATTTTTATAGAAAATGAAATGCAGCATTTTTC
>JAFVLL020031608.1:0-43288 GCA_021397915.2 Tor tambroides
CAGCAAAAAATGGAAAAAAGGAAATAAGAAAAACATGCCAAACTTCCCCTGTGGCGTCAGCTACCTTTAAAGGTGAAGGCTGGTGGCTGAAAGAGGCCAAGCGTTCTTCTCCCTCAGGAAAAAAAACACAAACAAATCACCTCGGATAACTAATTCATGTCTATAAAAAGACGGCGCTTTAAAATAAAAGACCTGATTGTAGCATATTTACTGTTCAGCTTCTGTACGTTTGCTGATTTCCATTGTGATGTGACAGGAGCTGATTATGTCTGACTGGTGATGTATTTCATTGGGAGGCGACTGAAGGGCCTTTGAGTTTGGGTTCGTTTGGGCAATTCCATCTGGACCCTCTCCACACTCCTGCAGTGTTCACAGCTTTCACCGAGACAGAAGGAGCCCACACAGCACCATTAAATTTCCAGCCTCAGAGATTCACTTTATATCTCACTTTTCGACTCTTTGTTCTAACGCTACAAAGCTTCTTCTGGCTCCATTTTGAAAGCCGGAGAGGAGGAGGTGTGTGTGTTCATCTTTGAAGATGAGGAGAAGAGGGTTACTAAAAATACATATTTGAAAGAGTACTGTACATTAAATGTATGTTTTATATAACGTTTTAATAAGCTAGCACGTTTTAATGAAATTCTATTTAAAAAAAAATCAATTTAAAGAGAAAAATGTCAGAGGACGAGGGAAGTGATTTATTTGTGACAACATGCTTTTGCTGTTTCCATGGATACTTAAATTACATTTGTTTGACCTTATATTACGGGACCAGAGAAAACAAAAGCGACACATTGATTTTCATTTAATCATTTTTTTTTTTTTTTAAATTTCATCACAAGTTTCATTACAAATTATAGCCAGGATTTTATACTGGACCAAAATCTATTTTTAAAACAGATTATTCTAGACTTGCCTGTTTCAGAGTTGTCAGTCAAGTTGAATCCTCTAATATTGTTAGCAATATTGGTTGTGTCAAATGCTTATTCAATCACAAAACACTGACAATGTTGACTCAATTTAGTACTAAGCTGTTTTTGCCTGGAAGGCTCAAACTACCCCACTGGCGGTGTATGAGGTATTGTTCAATTCTGATTAAAGCCTTTGCTGCAGTCCAGGACAAGCTTAGCATGAGCTCGTTCTCTCTCTGAGCATTATTTATATTCACATTATGTTCTTAACTTATGCTTATCGACTTCACACACATCACACGTTAAATAGCAAATGTGAGTTGGTTCTAAGTCCCTTTAGGGCAAATCCTACACTACCTTTGAAATATTTCGTTCAGTATGAAGTTCAGTATTTTGCAATACTCTGATATAATCAAAAGTGACAGTAAAAAATATCTACTTCAAATAAATACTGTTCTTTTGAATTTTTACTTCAAAGAATCCTGAAGAAAATCTGTCATAGTTTTCACAGAAATATTAAGCAACACAACTGTTTTCAACATTGATAATAATAAGAAATGTTTCTTGAGCAGCAAATCAGGATATTAGAATGATTTCTGAAGCATCACTTGACACCGAAGACTGGAGTAATGATGCTGACAATACAGCTTTGTATCACAGAATAAATTACATTTTAAAATGTATTAAAAAAGAAAACAGTTATTTTAAACTGTAATAATATTTCATATTAGTGTTTTACTGTATTTTTAATCAAATTCATGTGTTCAGCTGCCCATCCAGACTTAGTTCATGGTAAACAAACTTGACTTGCTGTCCTCGATGGAAGCTTGAAACCAAGACTTGGTTTGAGCTACGAATTCAACCCCCTCATTGCAGTACTATATAGAGTGAGATTACAGAAATAGAGGAGGAGATGGGGAGGTGGAGGTATGCTGGAAGAATTGTCGCTGGGACATGCGATGACTGCTGCTTATATACCCTTATGAAAAATTTATGTACTGAAATACATTTATTTCATGCTAAGTATACTACAGATACATTTACATATTTATGTGCTTAATAAAAATGCCCTGCAACTGTACTTTCAGTAAACTAAACTGGTTTATTTAAAGTCTGCTAAATTGGGACAACTCATTAAAGGGTTAAATTTTGTCATTAATCACTTACCCACATGTCGTTCTAAACCCGTAAAAGCTTTGTTCGTCTTTGGAACACAGTTTAAGATATTTTGGATGAAAACCAGGAGGCTTGTGACTGTCCCATTGACTGCCAAATAAATAACACTGTCAAGGCCCAGAAAAGTATGACACACATAGTCAAAATAGTTCATCTGCCATCAGTGGTTCAACCGTAACATTATGAAGCGATGAGAATACTTTTTGTACACAAAGAAAACAAAAATAACGACTTTATTCAACAATTCGTCTCCTCCGCGTCACTGTAGCGCCATTTTGGAGAGTATCCGCTGGACGCAAACTGCGTACGCTGTTCTATATCAGCTGCACCACACGGATACGTTTTATACATTTATTTACGCATTGATTTGAATGAAAACAGCATATCCGTGTGGTGAGGCTGACACAGAACAACATACGCTGTTTGCGTCCAGCGGATAATCATTTTCATTTTGGGGTGGAGTAACCCTTAAATGCACTTTAATTGCATGGAAGTAGTGCTGAAGTCCAACTAAAGATATACTGAAGTATATTTGATTGTGCTAAAGTGGAACTACTGCAAGTGTACTTCAGGTACACTTCAAATATCTTGCATTTAAAGTAAATATGTTAATAGATTTGAACTATACTTAGTATGAAATAAATGTTTTTTTAAATATATAACTTTTTTTACAATGGTAGGCTTTTAATGATGATTGACAGGACTAAATGATTAGGCTCCTCCCTTTTGGAACTTCAATAAATTCAGCCTTAGTAAGCATAAGAGACTTTCAAACACACACACACACACACACACACACACACACACACACACACACACACACACCCTTTTTTATTGAATTGCATGGTATACAATCCAATAATGTGGTTTATGTGGTAATATCTTAATTGTTTTATTCAAGTCAAAATATTATTTAAATGGACTGTATCAACAGGTTACACAAAAAAGACACTTACTCCAGACTTTACATCATTCACTGGGACTTGAACCAATGATCTTTTTGTTGCTCTACTAGTTGAGCTTCAGGAACACATCTTTATGATCAGATCAGCTCAAATTTTACTGACATTTTTATTTTATTATTTTTTTTTTTTTACATTTTGTAAAACACAAGTGTGTTTCCTAGAGCAGATGATGGCATTTCTCAACTGTTTGTCCAGCTCTAACAGAGCATGACCTATACTGTGAAAGGCAGGATCAGGCCTCAGAAACACATATAATAGAGGGAAAGTGTGTTGGGGGCTCTATGCTTATTTATTTATCATCTTAACTAGATGTATATTACACACATCCTCATTATTCATCATAAACCACAGGCCAATTGAGTGGAATCATTAAATCTGAGTTCACAGTCTATTCCTATTACGACAGTCCTTTCAATTTGAATATACAGGCCTAAAATTCATAGAAAAATATAGTTTAAATTATATATTTCCACATTGGGGGTCCAGTAGTCCAAGCTTTTCCCCACTCCTGAGGCATTTTAGAAGGAACATTCTGGAAGAAACATCATAATACTTTAAATTTCTCTGCAGGGCTAGATTTAGCAGGACACAGCATTATACAGGGATTTATACACATATTTTAATCCTCATTTAAGTGTGATTTTCAAATTATAGTTTTGCTTTTCTGATGTATTCATTCTCCTTCAGAGCAGCAGAGAACAGGTTAAGCATTGCTGCATTTCATCAGGCCAGATAGCATGGATGCAACTTGGACGGGGAACATAAAGAATGGGAGAGAAGCTGAGAAACAATAGAAAGTGTGCAGCACACGCACACACACGATTCATCAGCATTCTGAGAAAAAAATCACAGTGGTTTAAAGCACCCCTGGGTTACCAACATGCCAGAAACACTTCCACTGTACGCTTGGCACTGCCAGCATGTCAACACAAACACAAATATGCACACCGCAGTAAAACACAACACTCCAGCTTATGTGAGCACCTCTATATCATTTTAAATCCGTTTGTGTGAGTGTGTAAAATGATATCCGAAATGTGTGAGTGTGTGTCTTTGCCTTGTTAAAGTTAATGGGTTTAAGCTGAACAGCAGCCCATCTAGAGCAACAGCTGTAAAATGCAGCAAATTACATCACACAGGAGCCATAACAGCTACACACACACACACACACAGTGGGGTCAAATGTATTGGATATCTAATACGAGATATGCTGAAATTCGCACTTTGCATCCCAAAAGTACACTTTAGAATACTTTTAAAAAATAATTATTACAGAAATCACACATGTATAGGTGCAAGCTTAATGTAATGTGTTTGGGCACTTAAAATGTTTTAATTGCAAATAAATGAAAGTTTTAATTTATATTAAATGCAATGCAATTTTGGAGTGCTTTTTTGACCCATTCAAGTAGGACTTGAGTATCTCTCAATATGTAATTTAATAATTCTGTTGTTTTAGAAATATGGTTAAAGTGTACTGACAAGCATTTATTGTAAACTAAAATATACTTTAATGTAATTTCTATTGAAACATGCATGCCCTGCATTTACTTCCATCGTATTTTCTTCCATATTATGGAAGTCAATGGCTTCCGTCAACAGTTTGGTTACTATGTTGAAAAAACCTGCATAGCATCAAAACAAGGCTGGTTTGAGCTAGTTATAAGCTGGTCATGAACTGGTCCTGAGCTTGTCCTAAGCAACTAGCTCCTGCTCAGGACCATCTCATAACCAGCTAACCAGTTCAGGACCCGCTTAAAGAGATAGTTCACCCAAAAATGAAAATTCTTCGTAAAATTACAATTGAACCACTTATGTCACATGGACTATTTTAACAATGTTTTTGGTACCTTTCTGGGCCCCGAACGTGGTAGGACCCTTGCTGCCTATGGAAGGACAGAAAGCTCTTGGATTTCATCAAAAATATCTTAATTTGTGTTTTCAGAAGATGAATGAAGGTCTTACGGGTTTGTAACGACATATGGGTGAGTATAATTAACAACAGAATTTTCATTTTTGGGTGAACTATCCCTTTAAACCAGCTCATGACCAACTCGGGACTAGCTTAAACCAGCTCAAACCAGCTCCCAACAAAACAAAAGAAGAAGAAGAAAAAAAAAAAAACTCTTACAGGTTTAGAACAGCATAAGGGTGAATAAATGATGACAGAATTTTCATTTTTGAGTGAATCACTTTCTCACTTTAAGGGATAGTTCACTCAAAAATGAAAATTTTGTCATCACTTACTCACCCTCATATCGTTACAAACCTGTATGAGTTTATTTCTTATGCTGAACATAAAATAAGATAAGATGTTTTGAAGAATGCTGGTAATCAAACTGTTGATGGTCTCCATTGATGCCTACAGTATTTCTCTAAAATTTTCATTTTTGAGTGAACAATCAATTTAAGCACCACTGTAAAAAAAAAAAAATCCCGTAAAATTTATGTTAAAAACTGGCAGCTGTGGTTGCTAGAATTTTACTGTAAAAATGATGAACCAAAGCTCATCACAAATAGCTTTTAAATACTAACATATATAGAAGGTGCACAATAACCCATTTAGGCCTAAAACGCCTTAAACGTCTTAAAGGTAAATACACACAGATGTGTGATCAGGTTTTAATGGGATAAACATCATCATGGTAACAACATGAAACTGAAACAATGCAATAAACACTAATTTAACAATACTAGATGTAACATACAACTCTAATGTACACAACTGATAAGAAAAAAAACTAAGAAGAAACAGTTATATCAACAAAAAAACATCAAATGTGAAATGTAACGCAGGGAATTCTGAGAAAGTAAATTTACGTTTTTTCACTGTTAAATATATGTTCTTTTTTACTTCCAAAATCTGTATATTACTGTAAAATTACATGTAATGTCCAATACAGTTTTTCACTGTAGTGGAACTTACTGTTAATCTGCTTACCCCCACAGTATCCAAGATGTAGGTGACTTTGTTTCTTCAGTAGAACACAAAACGAAGATTTTTAACTCAAACCATTGCAGTCTGTCAGTCATATAATGGCAGTCAATGGGACCCACTGCTTTGAGAGTAAAAAAAGAACATACACAGACAAAACCAAATTAAACCCTGCGGCTCGTGACGATACATTGAGGTCTAAAGAAACTAAATGATTGGTCTGTGCAAGAAACTGAACAGTATTTATATAATTTTTTACTTCTGATCCACTGCAATGTCTAACTGTCCTGAGCCCGTTCACAACAACCGGCCGTGATGGTGTAAACAATAAGTGACGTATACGCGTGACAGATCGCTTCCGCGCATGCGTCTACTATACCAGAGCATGTTGACGTGTCACGTGCCGGCATGTTGTGAATGCGCTCAGGACAGTTGGACATTGCAGTGGATCAGAAGTAAAAAATGATATAAATACTGTTCAGTTTCTTGGTCCGTGTACTTTTGCGTCCATTCTTTTTTCGTTTTTTAACCCAGAAATGAAATACGGAAAATGCAGTTTCTTCTTTAATGGTTCAAACACTGATGAATAGAATAAGCAGGCACAAACAGATTTTCATTATTCAAAAATCCGATTTCATTAAAAATCATAAAAGTTTGTTTTTTAATGTATATAGGCTGTTTAATTTCTACCTTTTTTAGCTCATACAGACACTAGCGCCCTCTCGCGCTACTACCATAACTGCTTTATGAAAACCTTTAGCGTCGATATTTTTATGATCTTAATAATTTTTCACGCCTAAAAACGTATGAAATACTCGTTACATATTTCTTTGCAAATAACTGTATCCCGGGCAAGTTCTACGGGAGTGCTAGAGGGAATGAAATGAAAAAGCAAGAGATAAAAAAGCAAAAGCTAGAAATAGGATGACTGACATTTTCTGTTGATTTCCTGAGTGGCCATGCTTTTAAGTTAGAATCAACTCCAAGACACAGTTTTGTTCAGTGCTGCACAATCGGGGGCCTGTTTCATAAAACAGGCCCCAGGAGTCTCTCATTATAACAAACAAAGTGTAACATGATGTAAATAAGAGATTCATTGTGCAGTGTAGATCTTCATTGATTATAATGGATTTCTGAGAGATCTCGATAAACTGAAATGAATGACAGTTTTATAATTATTATAGGGAGCGCAGAGCGCTTTGCGCGCTTTCTTGGCTAATCTATTCAGAATGTGAATAAGTTTAGTTTTTCATGATGCTGTTGGACCAGTGACAGCTGCACACTGCAAGGTTTTGGGAGTGACATCTGCATATAAATGCACCATTAATTAACAGGGCAAAAATATGTCAACATGTAGGCTATACCGTCACTGATTTCAGAAGCATCCTCAGTGATTCAGGAGCCGGCCTATCAGATTACAACTTTATATATTTCTATTTTTACCCCATATATTAAACCGTGTGTAGCGCTCTAATACGATGTAAGGTACATGCCATGATGGTCTTCTCCGAAACCGTGACCCAGATAGCACACAAAATTGACAAAATTATATCCCAGTATATCATTTCATGACGATAAAGTTCCCAGGATTCTGCCTATGTCTATTTTAAAAACCATATTTTCATTAAGTCTCTGCATTGTTCCAAAGACTCTAGTTCTCAACTGAACGTGCGGGAGAAGCATTACTAAATTTGGCCAAAGAAAACCTGTTAAAATCGACATTTTTCTATATTAATTTGTGCATTTTTCAAATGTTTATTAAAAGTACAAAATTCATAAACAAAAATCTGAAAAGAAGTCAATATTTTACCTTTTCGTGAAGAATTTTGTGTGTACGGTTCCAATTTCAATTTTGGTTTTCAGCATAGCGTTTAAAAATACTATAACCGTTCTTTTTTCATGTTTTTCGTCTGGGTTAAAAAACGAAAAACGAATGGACGCAAAAGTACACGGACCTTTCTTGCACAGACCGATCGTTTCATGTCTTAAGACCTCAATGTATCGTCACGAGAGTTTTGTCTGTGTATGTTTTTTTTTACTCTCAAAGCCGTGAGTCCCATTGACTGCCATTATATGACTGATAGACTGCAACGGTTTGAGTTAAAAATCTTTGTTTGTGTTCTACTGAAGAAACAAAGTCACCTACATCTTGGATGTCGTAAGGGTAAGCAGATAAACCTCAAATTTTCATTTTTGGGTGAACTATCCCTTTAACCTATTAATAGGTTTTTACTGTAGCATTTTTACAGTCTTTTACTATTAAAATCACCATCATTTGTTTTACAGTACACTATTTACAAGGGGTAGTATGTACTAAAAAGCAACAATGCAATTTACCAGGGAGTCAGATGAAAATTATACTGTATGTCTACTGTAAAAGTTCATAGGAAAAGATATAAAATTCTTTTATATAACATATTTAAAAAACAAACAAACAAAAAGTTAGCCGGTTTAAGATTTGTATATTCGAGAAAGACACAAGAAAAGAAGAGCAACATTTGCCTGGCCCAATCAACACACGCTCACACTCACACTCACAACCAGGCACCTTGTGTGCCAACCACTGTAAATATTTAGAGGTCAGCAGTCACTGAGTGGAAAATCAAAGCCTTCAGACGTGTATGTGTGTATGCACATCGCGAACCGCTCTCACTTTCAAAGACTTCTTTTTAACTCCCCACACTGACAGGGAAAGAAAGCAGTTATCTGTCTGGATGTTTGTGTGTGTGTGTGTGTGTGTGTGTGTGTACTTATCTGCGCTGTGCCACAGCACTCAGGGCACCACATTAATCAAAATGTTAGAAAAACGTTTCCAGTTTAAATAAACAACACAACCCAGAGCAAGACTAAGTGCACCAAAGCGGACAGATACACACACACACACACACACACACACATTCACAAACCACTAATCTCTCTGCTGTAGCTCTATCTCGGCTTGTAACGCAGAGACGGTGTTTCTACGTTAGTGGCTAACATCTACATCGGAAAAACAGAACGACTGTGACAGGGTCTGATTTCAGAAGATGTTTTAGGCACATCAGAGTGAGAATATTTATGTGTGTGTGTGTGTGTGTGTGTGGATATGTCAATGTTCAGGAAAGAGTTCATGTTCTTATTAGTGCTGCTTGTGAAGCAAAGCAATCACCACAGTTCATCATTCTTCTTCTTCAGGACCAAGCGTTTGTGTGTAACTCATCCCACGAGGTTTGTATACAGACATCAGTCACTGTACCTCTAATTATGCTGCTTATTGAGCAGAGATAAGCTTGAGCGGTAAGGTTGTGCCAACAATTATTACTATTATTATTAGGCTGGTAATATTATCTAATTTATATTAGGGCTTATTTGTCCCACAATATAGTTTTTACAGTGTTGCACGTTATAACAAATCACACATGATTCCATTGAATTTATGAATGCATTGGCCAATCAGAGGCGTTTAGATGAGCCATTGCTGAAACTCCACAGTTTTGTTTTGGAGTGGGCTCGCTGACTGAATTCTGCTCTCTCGTGAATTCTCTCATCATAAACAACAAAGTGCAGATGTATGTGCGATGTAAGTATAAGATATATATTCCTCATACATTGTAGATAGCTTCGCTGATTATAACGGGAGTGGTTTTTAAAGCGCATAAATAAACTCGCTCTACACTGAAATCAGTGATGATGTTCTTTGATAATGTACATGTTCTTTGCTGGTTTCTGTAGCTGCTGAATAACAGGAAATGTAAGCATTATAGTAACTTACAATGTTTCTATTAAATTGTTATCATGTTAAATACAAATTCAGTCATATTAAAATTATTTTATGACATGACATCCATATGCAACTTGACTAAGAAGATATAATGTGTAGTTAATAGATGACACTATAACATTTTTAGCTTTTACTTTTTAGCCTTACCCTACAGTTGGTTTAAAATCTAAGTAAATAACTAAATAAATTAGCATGATAATACGGCGATCTCACAGGCTGATGATAGGACGATATGACTACAGAGCATATCGGCCAACACTATTGACTGGCTCTGCGATTTTCGCCTGGTGAAAGAAAAAACAGACGGAGATTTTAAAAATCCCATGTATTTACACTGAAAACGGTTGATTAAACTGAAAAGCCTTGACAATCTTGACATAAGAAAGACTATTTTGAACCAGGTCAGTGAGCAATTATTTAGTAACCACCCATAACTCTTGAGCGATCTCCCAGAACAACTTAGCGACCGTCTAGCTATGCCCTAGCAAACACCCAGAAGACCCTAGCAACAGCTTAAATGATCCTACTGTAGCAACCACCTCGAATACCCTAGCAACCACCCAAAACATTCTAGCAACTTAAATAGTCACCCAGAAAACCCTAGCAACCGCTTAATTCCCTAGTGACCACCAAGAACACCCTAACAATCCCTCATAAAACCCCAGCAACCACAAGAACACCCTAGCAACTGCCTAAATACCCTAGTGACCAACTAGAACACCCTAGCAACCACGAGAACACCCTAGCAACTGCCTAAAAGGTCCTAGCGACCACCTACAACACCCTAGCAATGACTCAGAATACCGTAGTAACCACGAGAACACCATAGCAACTGCGTAAAAAAATGCCCAAGTAACCACCTAGAAAACCCCAGCAACCACCAAGAACACCGTAATCACAAGAACACCCTAGCAACTGCCTAAAATGCCCTAGCGACCACTTAGAACACCATAGCAACCACAGGAACACCCTAGCAACTACCTAAAATGGCCTAGCAACCACCTAGAACATCCTAGCAACTGTTCATAACACTGTAATAACCACAAGAACAGCCTAGCAACTGCCTAAAATGCTCTAGTGACCACCTAGAACACCCTAGTAACCTCTCAGAACACCATAGTAACCACGAGAATGCCCTAGCAACCGTGGGTTGCGGAAGCGGGGGGCCACCCGCGCCTGGGTCCGGGTTACTTTTGAGGTCTGGTACAAATATGACATATGGCTACAAAATACATATAGGCTATATAGGCTCATATGTGTGAGAAACCTTGATCTCGATTCAAACACAAGCAATCTTCCTAAATGACGATTCCGCTATGTCAGTTAAACTTTTGAAATCACATCGGAAGATTTAAACCTGCTTTCGCGCAGCCACTGATCCCAAGAGAGCAGTGCTCATCATGTAAGCTTTATGTTTGAAACAGTCTACACTGTAGGCTACATTTCTCTATTGCAAATATTAAATAATAATGAAAGTATTGGGATAAAATTTTATAGGCAGCCGCGATCAACATGAATAAATGAGCTTTGGAACAAATGTTACGCTTCAAATATTATGTTAAATTGTGCCATTAAGTGGCGACCGTTAAAATATATTTGATGTCTGAATCATTCATTCAACGGGTCTTTATTTGTATATTTCAAATGATTTTACATAATGACTTCATTTAAATTAATATATTTTTAAATAGACTCATTTATAACATTTTAGACATTTATAAATAGACTAATTTATAACATTAAATAAAACATTTTGTCAGAAACTCAAGTAAATTAGCCTACATATTATTTTGTTTGGTTGTCTAATGTTTTGTTTTCAGAATCGAAAACAAAACATTAGACATATTTTTATATATAAAATATATATAAAATTACAAGCTTATTTTATATGTATATTGTATATATATGCCCCAGCGACCACTTAGATCATCGTAGCAACTGCCTAAAATGCCCTACTGACAACTTACAACACCGTAGCAACCACAAGAACACCCTAGCAACTGCCTGAAATGCCCTAGTGACCACCTAGAACACCCTAGCAACCCCTCAGAACACTGTAGCAGCCACAAGAGCAACCTAGCAACTGCCTAAAATGCACTAGTGACCACTTAGAACACTGTAGCAACCACAAGAACACCCTAGCAACTGCCTAAAATGCCCTAGTGACCACCTAGAACACCCTAGCAACCCCTCAGAACACCATTGCAACCACGAGAACACCCTAGCAACTGCCTAAAATGCCCTAGTGACAACTCAAAACATCCTAGTGACCATCCACTCTAGAATACACACAGAACATCCTAAAAACCTCCCAGAAAATGTAAGCAAGTGCTGAGATTATCTTAGCAACCCCCACATCCCCCTAACAGTTACACTGGACTCCCTAGCAACTGGCTATTTACAACCTAGAAACTCCTCAGGACACAATAGCAAGCACTGTGCCAGCAACTACTTCAACTACAACTAACAACCACCCAAACATCATGTGGTGAGTTTTTGCACAGACACGCTCATGCTCTTCTAGTCATACATGTACAGCACATCGCCCTCATATGTATGTACATCCACTCAGTTTGACATTTAACTGTAAGGGTGTGTGTTCTCTGAACCCCACTTCACCTCCATACATTCTCCATCCGTCATAGCTTCCATTTAACCACATGTAATATGTGTGTGTGCCACAGCTCAGGAACATCTAAATGCGGTGTGTATGTTTACGTGTGGCGTTTCAGGGAAATCTAAATGTAGTTTTATATGTGAGGCATATGTGAGGCTGTTTGTGTGTGTGTATATATATATATATATATATATATATATATATGTGAGTGTCTGTTTTTTGTGCTGCGGCAGGTCACCCTCTCTCTCACTGGCCCTCTCTTTGGAAGCCTACCATATAATTTACTTTAAGCCAACCAGTCGCTATTTTTTTCCAACCACTAATTAATTATAATTCTGCACAGTTTCATACAGTCAGTAAAAAGGCATGCGAGAACCTACCAAACGAGTTCAGAGAGGGAGAGGAAGAGAGAGAAAGGGCTCTTTGTGGTTTTGTGTTACGAAGCATTTACCCTGCCTGTCGTCTTTGTGCCTCGAACACAAACTCCTTTCAAGACTTTTCACATATTGCAAAGGGCTTCTTTAAAGCAAATGCAAGATAACTAACTGAGACGACGAAATCACAGAGAGAAGCAAAAGCGGTTTATCACAGCTGTGTAGAATATATAAACAAATCGTGTACTGACACAGAAACACAAGCAAATACAAGCCTCAATGAAAAAGGGAAGTTGTTGTTTTAATAAGAAAATGTGCAGATTTAGGCCCAAGTAACTCATAATTAACCAAACCACTTACAAAACAACCTGGTACGTGTACAAACCAACCACATTTTCAGATGTTATTCATCTCTCATCAGTTACGTAACTGCCATTGTTCCAATTGACATGACATCGAGCCAGATTTGAAGCATGGCTAAAACTCTAATTTAGGTCATTTTGTTATTTTCTAGCAATAAACAGTGAGTTAAATATCAAGCCAACAGTCAAAATTAGGACATTATTGTATGATTTTGAGACAGACCAAAATCCTTATTTGATGTGGTTCAAAGTTAATTATAAATTGTTTTAATACATTTTATGGATTTTGTGCATTCAGATGTCTGTAAGCTTTTGTTTCGTCATTATCCATTTGTGTGACTCCCTGTCATTAAAGTGTGAGTGTTTTTAGGTCCACCTCTTCAAAGGGATTTACTGTGTTACTTCCCTGAACTGTTTTTTTCTTCTCTCATCTGTCAAAGCACAAGCTGACAGAAGAGACTTAGCCTAAATATTTAATAATACTGCTAAGCTGCCACGACAAACACCAGTGACATTTAAAAGTGAAATCTGTTGACTCGACAGAATTGAAATTTATCCAAATGATGCTGAAACTCAGAAAATATCTCTACTATTTCTGGACTGGCATTACCTTACAATTACAAAAATAAAGTAAAAATTGTAATAAAAATAAAAAATAAAAACGATGGATAAATATTAAACTATTGATTCAATCATGTTGATTATGTATATAGAAACAATTTATTTTACATTTACTCCAAAATATGCATATACACAAACATTAAAAGGGATAGTTCACCCAAAAATGACAATTATGTCATTAATTACTCACCCTCATGTCGTTCCAAAACCGTAAGACCTTTGTTCATATTTGGAACACAAAGTAAGATATTTGGATGAAAACCGAGAGCTTACTGACCCTGCATAGACTGCAATGCAACTGACACGTTCAAGGCCCAAAAAGGTAGTAAGGAAATCATTAAAATAGTTCATGTGACATCAGTGATTCAACCGTAATTTTATGAATCAATCTCTTATGTGTCAGTCTGCAGTTGCTGACGCAGGAGCCAGTGTTCTGACGTACAACCCAGATGCGCTGCAGCTTGTTTGCAAGCAGAGGAATGCGCACACACACACACACACACACACGTGTTGTGGTACCGTCATGAAGTCTCAAAGACTGACATAGAAGAGAAGAAATTGTTGAATAAAGTCGTTATTTTTGCTTCATGGAAGTGGATGGGCACTAAAGAATTTTTTGGTGTGATCTGCTTGTTTTGATTCTCTGATTACCATCAAAATAAAGTGAAACCATATATTTTATGCATTTATTAAATTAATAATTCTAATAATTGTAGCTACTTACTGAAAATTGGAAGAAAAATCATGCACAGCTTCTCGTAGCTTATTGCTTTAACAATGCTCACAAGTTTTCCTAGCCTTAATTTCTACAGATAGCCTACGTATTACTTTGCATGCCTCATGGATATAATTCTTTTTTGCCTACAGCCTACACAGATACCGAATGTTATTTGGCCTTTGATAAGCTGGAGGAATCAGATGACACAGGATTCACATATTGCTTTGAGCCTACAGTTTGCATCCTATAGAATAATGCTGAAAATGGCAGTCCACCCACAGAGGCTCCACAGAAAGTACTCAATATTCCATGAGATATTCAAAGTGCTCAAACTCATAGGAATAAATGAAAGGGAGTCCATGCAGTTTGGAGGGGCTTCAGCTGTTCTGCCCTAAGCTCTGCCTGAAGACATGGAGGAGACACACACACTCGCACATACAGCCACTTCCATCTGTACCTGAGACTGGGGCACTGGGACGGCCTGTCAGAAAGACCCAACGAGCACATGTCCCTGTGAGGACTTGATACTCCAGTATGGTTTCAGTTGCATTTGTCCAAAGTGTTGGGTATGCCTTTTTTAATAGACATAAATACACAGACCATTACACCTCAGTTAAGCGCTTTTTATGGTGACATTAAACTTTTTTCCATCTTAGCACATAACAGCCCCTGCAGTGAGAGAAACAAGAGAGCGAAAGAGAGAAGCATTTAAAATATTTATTCAGTAAATCTCCCTCCCCGACACACACACATTCCCACACTATAATCTCATACATCAAGCCGTAAGCACACAGAATACAATTTACCTCTCAAATATGAAAGCTTGTCTTCATTTTGTTACCTGTGCCAATACTCCTCCATCTACTTTATGTCCTTCTCTCTTCATTTCTCTTGCTTTCCTCCTCCTCAGACATTCGGGCCCCTCCTTTCCTCATACACTGGTCTTTGCTAATGCCTGCTATAAAGTGAATATGTGCTGCTGTTGTTAGAATTGTCATGGCATATGAGAGGTGTGACTCATGGGCCACTGAAAACGGCAGAGCAAGTGAGAGAAAGAGAGTTTTGTTTGTTTGTTTGTTGAGTTTCCATTTGTTTGTTGCCATGTTTTTTTTCCCCCTCTGTATAACTGTTCAGCCTGTATTTCCTATTCAGTAACGTCTTATGGAAAATGCAAAACAGTCACATAACAGTCTGGCATTTTAATGTATGCAACCCCTTGAGAAAAAGAAGTACACTTCAGCATACTTTTAAAAGTATATACTGAAGTGCACACTGAATGCCACTTAACTGCATATTAATTGCAATAAAATAAAAAAAATATATAGTTGCATTTATATTAAATTCAATTTGCTAAATTTTTTGACCATGCAAGTACATACCTCTTTATATATAATTTTAAAATTACTTTTATTGTCTTTGACATATGGTAAAAGTGTACTGGCGTAACTAATGCATGCATAATGAATTAAAATGTATTTTAAAGTAAAACTTTTCAAAATAAAGAGCAATTTTGAAGGTGTACTTAAGTGTGTTAAGAAACATAGTCATTAAAGTGTACTTGCTTTTAAATTTCATTAATATATTACCTGCAAAATCTGTTTTTTAAAAACAGATCTGATCATTTTATCTGATAATTCTCCATTATCATCTTACCCTTTATTTACAAATTAGCATGAAAAAGATTCATAAATGCTATAAAAACCATTTTTTATTGTTAGCTCATAATGCACCTGTCTACATATAAATGCATATGTAAATATATAAAACATCTAATGCATATGTAATATACAAAACCTTATTGTAAAGTGTTCCTGCGCTATCACACTATAGATCATTTTCTCACGTCAAATTATCAACATTCAATATTGGCTAAAGGATATTACAAAGTGTGCTGTTTTGTTATTCACTTCCTCTCATTTCATATCCCGAAAGGATCATCTATCACTAAACTCCTCCACGTGATGGAAAACATTTAGTTCACCTTACATAACAGCCCACAATATAACCTGGGACATCAGCAGATTACATCAAACATCGCTGCATTTAGCACTAAACTTTCACCTGACCTTTGACCTCTCTTTTGACAGGATAGGCCTCACTGAACAGCGGCGAGTTTCTTTGCAGTCTCCCGGTTATTTTGAAGTGGTGAGTTATCATGTCACGGCTAATCCCGGGAGGACAGAGGCTTTAAAATAGTGCTTGGCACGGGATTAAAACATCTCAAATAGTCAGCTAGCCCCCCACGGCAGATTGAGGCAGCCCTTGAGAGTGCATTTTTTCACCTAAATTTGGTTTATATTTAGCTGTAATTGCCTGAAGTACAGTAGTGTTGATGTCTTTTATAAACACTGTAACCTCTCACCTCTCAGACTGCAGCAGTAATCAGAAAGGAATCTGCTCGGCGCTAGTAGTTAGCTGAGACACTAATGCTGGGTACCAAGAGGCGGTGCCTGAGCGAAGCATTTGCCAGAAAAAAAAGCTCAGGGAAGCCTCTTCATATCTTGCAACCTTTCAAACACTCTTTAACGTCAGAGAATCAGTTAAATTTGCTTTGCAATGACTTAACTTTGAACAGATAAGTCAATGAAGTTTAAATGCATTGTGTTTGTGTCACGGCAGAAGCTGCGCTCATTAGACTGAGTGTTTGGTTTGCCAACTAAAGCCTGTTTGTTTTCCAGCAGAGCGGCATTACAGTTTTCAGCATGTATATGAGTGAGTGCTCTGTTTTGAAAATCTCATTTTAAGAGATTACGTGAAATGGATGTTCCAATATTAAATTGAGCTCGCAGCTGCATTAAAATTGCATGTTATAAACTGTCTCGCCACAATTTTTTGCCGATCCTCCCCCTCTTTCTATTTCACTCCTCTTCTCTGTCAGAGCGAGAGGAGATATATGTGCCAAACAGACATAATAAAAAAGCAAAGCAGGGGAGGGCTGGAAAAACTTGAGTGGGACAAACTTTGTCGTTCTGTTGCACATTTTGAGTTTTAGTGTCTATGAATCAAATCATTATTGAAGCTGCCGTCACACAAGCCAAACAGACAGGAATGCGGATTTTTTTAGGCCTCGCAGGAAACAACTCAGAACCATTAACATGTTTATGTATGTTTCATAAGCACGTTTTATGACAACGAACGCTGTGGTTTCGAAATCCATTTGTAACAATTATTATAATTACAGATGGCACAGAAACTGTATTGTATTAGTGTGTTCAAGTGAACAGGTTAATATGAGTTACATGTAAACAAATGAGGCTAATGGGGGAGACTGAGGCTTGATTAGAAGGTTATTAGTTAGGAGTGGGGGGAGCGAACATGAATGAGAGGATGTTAATTTGTCTTGGTCTACATGCTTCTTCACATAGTGTGTTAATCGCCCAGACGCCATGCTAACGATTTTACAACAATAATGGGGTGGTTTAATTGAAATAAATTGCCATCATTATAGAGTGAGCGCTGCCAATCTGATGGTTGTAGGCAGCAGTGTTGGGGTCAGTCTGAGCGCGCTCTCTCTACCTTTACACAACTCACTCCTTCTCTCTCCTGCTGAGCTCTAGTTTTCCTTTCTTTTGCTCCATTTTCCTCTCACTTTCGCATATTACCTTGCTCTTTTGGCTTATTTCTTGCCCATTTTCTTCGTTTTCATTTTCTCTTATGAGGTGATATTTAATTTAGAGCTATATACTATTTGTTAATACACATTCAGTTTTTTTTTATCTCTCTTAAAAAAAACAAAACAAATAAATTTAAAACGGTGAAGTGTGTACTTTCTACCCCCAGCGACTGAATAGCAAAAATAACTGTTTTCACACAGGTTTCCTTGAACACGCGTCTCGTCTGTCATTGGTCAGACCAACAAATAGCCACGCCTTCAAACTCACACCATCACCATCTATTGCTGTTGTCAGGTGGGTTGTAATGCTCAAACAGAGCAATGTCTTGACAGCACAGTGTGATACATTTCAAGAAAATAAGCCTTTAAATGTCTTATATTTGTTGCATATTAACATTAGAGAAAAAACGTAGGGCAGAAAAAAGCAGATTTCATAATTCCTACCTTTTCAACTCATGTAGGAAGTAACATCAGAAAAAAGCTATAAATAGCTGTGTTTTTAATCTTTCTTAACAGCTAAAAGTTGGCATATTGCGTTTTGTCATGATTCAAGTATTTACTCTGTTTGAACAGGCTCATCCATCTCATGTGTTGTTTTTCTGTTTTATCTGTCTCAGACAAGCTTTCTCTGAACTAATGAACTGTCAGCTAAGACTTTCCAATAGACTGCAAGACAGAAACTGTTAAAGAATGATTACTGAGAATACAAGCACATGCACGCACACTTCACATACTCAGAAAAATAACAATGAAACATTTCGCCATGCATGAATTCCTATTTAATTGGCAGACAACAGCTTTCAGCTTGTCTTGAATGGTGTGGAAACCTCATGTTGCCGAGTTACAGTAAGTCAAGGTCATATCTTAATAAGGAAATAATGTAGACGGACTTGCCAAAACTCTGAGAAAACAACACTTGGTTTCTGCCCATTTTGCCCATTTTCTGCCCAATACATTCCCATGGTAGGTGTTAAAAATCATAGTTTTTTTCCCATGGTAGACATTTAAAAAACACGGTACAGTACATGTGCATGTGCACAGATGTGATACAGTATTACCATAGTATATGTTTTAAAAACATAGCTTTACCATGGTACATGTCCAGCAGGAGGTAGGTTTACTTGTATACTTTACTTCCATAATATGTGCTACCTTTCGCATGAAACTCTTACCCAATCTCAAAGCTTCATTCATTGCACAATAACGCAAGTGTTCTTAAAGGGGAAGTTCACACAAAAATAATAATTTTCTCACCCTCATGTTGTTCCAAACTTGTATGACCTTTTTTCTTTGTAACACAAAAGAAGAATGGTGGAGACCAGACAATATTGGAGCCCATTGACTTCCACACTATATAGTCATAAAAAGTAAAATGTTTCAAAATATCTTTAACTACTGTATGTTCCACAGAAGAAAGAAAGTCATACAGGTTTGGAATAACATGAGGGTGAGTAAATAATGACATCATTTTCATTTTTGGGGGTGAACTATCCCTAACGGCCGAGACTGCAGAAAGCATAACAGTCATGGTGTACCATACACTATGAGTTTATCTTCTGGGGAGAGGTGTTTATTAGCCAGCAGAGCCCGAGGGTCTGTGTTTACTGCAGGCCCTCACACTGTGTAAACACACAAATAAATACACTGAATGAAGAGAAACAAAAGAACTTGCAACATTCATTTAGAAGTAACCTGTGGTGTGATTTGCTTTTGTTTCTTTTCCATTTCTGTACAAAACCATACATAATATGCAAAACAGCCCTAGATGGGAGATCTGTTTTACTACCCTCTGTGTCCTACTAAGATGCCTTCTCTCTGAAAAATGCACTTCTCTTCCATTTCATGATGAATGAAAAGCTGAGATAAAAATCTCTGCAGGCACCAAACTTATTTGCTACAAATTACCAGCGAGAGTTGTTAGAAATATTGTTTCTGAGACAAATTGCAAGTTTAATAAGATCTACAGAGAAAAACATGCCCATTTAAAACCCATTGAAGTGTTTAATTTGTCAAATGACAGGTAATAGTGGGCATATTTTGCAGCATGTCATGTCAGCGCTCTGACATTAAGGTGTATGAATTTCAGGAATGAGGAAAATGTCTTCACTCCTGTCCTCTTCTGACTTTTCATAATTATTTCCCCAGAGATATGTTTTAAAAAGGTCTTACAATTACAGATGGGGTGTTGTGCAAGGAAACCTCTATGAAGGAGCAAAATCTCTGAAGAAAACACACAACCAATACTGCAAACAGGAAACATTCACACTATAATTAGCAAAGAGGTGGAAAGTGCAGAATAATTTTGCTTACTATATGAGTTATGAAGGATACAACAAAGCATAAACATGCACCAACAAACAGCAGGCAAAAACCTTGAGGCGTAATGTTTTTATGGGTTTGTTTTATGTTCAAGCTCAAAGAGAATCAAGAACAAAGACATAGAAAATGCTCTTTTAATTTCTCTGGGGCACAATTTGCTTGTGTGTTGTGAAATTTAAACACAGGGATTGTGTTTCACAGCTTACAGAATTTACAGAAACATTGAAGCTGGTCAGACTCAAAAGGATAATCCATCTAGAAATGAAAATTCTGTCATCTTTTACTTACCCTCATGTTTTTCTCTTGTGGAACACGAAAGGAGATGTTTGGTATAATGTGTGAGCTGCTCTTTTCCAATGACACTGTGATAGCCTCTGGTCTACCTGCACTGGATGGAAAAGTGCAGCATTCAGTAATAAATTATGACAGATGTTTCACTTTTGGGTGAACTGTTTCTTTAAGACACAAATTTGAGAACTTGTGACAAATATTACAGTACTTGAAACTTTGTCTCTGTTGCAGTTACCTGCGAATTGTCTCAGCCTTTAAAGCTTTGCCATAGACCATTTTTCATTTGGATGGGTGCAGTGATATCAAATGTGTGGGAATACAACAGTCCATCTGATTGGAAAGAACTATTTGCCATCTGTGCTGTCTGAAGGTCACATGCTGTTTTATTAATCTTGTCTGGATTTGTTAGATAGTAACCCCTGTTACCAATTAGCAATTTGTCAGGCTTTCTATCAATATTATAATAATAGTCAAACTGACAACTCATTTGTCATTAAAAGCTCACAGCAACACAATTACCCAAGTCCTGCTGGCATGTACAATTTTTAAAAGTGCTTTAATTAGGTTTAGTTATATTTTTCAAATTCTTGTAGAATTTCTTGTAGAATTTTACATATGGAAAAAAAAGCAACTTCTGTAAAAACCATAAAGAGAAAAAGAAAGAACATCATAAATAATCTTAATTACTATGAATCTACATGGAATATTTGTACTTTTATAAAATCATCTCTGCATGCATATTTACAATAAATAAATAAATACAAAAGTTACAAGGTGACAACAAGGTGACAAGTCACAACACCTAAAAACACAAATTTTCTAAAATTGTACGTTGAAAAAATATGTTAATGTTATTTGTCAATTACCTGTTTGGAAAATATTAAATGCATGTTAAATGAAAATGCCATTACTTTGGAAGTCTGTTAGGAAACTACTGTACGCTTCCCAACAGACTTCCACGGCCTTTGTTATATTAATTTTCTGTGGTAATTAGCAGCATGCCACAGATGCTGCTGATAGAGCCCAGAAGTTAATATGAAATCAAAACGGACCCTATTTACTTTCTTAATACATGCATGTTAATTAAAAGAAAAATGGCTTTGAAAATTTCACCTTACGTCTCCAAGCCCTCTTATTTTCTTCCAACCCATAAACTCAGATTTTTACTTGACTACATGTCTGAATACACTGCTAAAAAGTTTAATTCCTGATACTGATAATGCACCGAACCACAGACACACACACACACACACACACACAGAGAGAGAGAGAGAACATGACATGTATAATAGAATTGTTTTATTGATTTCCCATTCACATTATTCAGAGACTTTAGCTCCCACTAAGGCCTACTAACTGTGTCCACACACACAGTACGTTCTCTGTAGGGACTCAGTATTTCAGGAGTAACTGGCAGACGCATGTGCTACTGTATGTTACGGCCTTGGTCATGCAATACTCCCAAAGTGACATTAATCCACAAGCACACACACACACACACACACACACACACACACACTGCTGCTTCACTAAAACGGCTCTGGTAATAAGACACTCCCTCAGAGACTCAACACACACAGGTAGACACACACATTTTGGAAACATGCGAACACATGCACACACACATGCATGCAGATACTGACAGAGAAGCTCTTTACTTGAGAGACCATCCACTTCAGTGTGCTTCAGAGAAGAGTTGTTTAAGTGCGGCACAACGGCAGATGGGGGGCTTGAGTGGAGGAGTGAAAGATGGGGGGAACGGAGGTGTGGAAAGCCAGTAAGTGGAGCTGAATTCAGCGGGACAGTAATTATTTCTCACTGCTGGTATTTGACACCTGCCAGGGAACGTCTGTAAAAACCCTGCAGCTAGCAGAACAGAACGACACAGAAAGAGAGTCTCAGTGCTTAGGGATTGATTGATAACTGTACTTACTCCACTCGACCTTTCACCCCCAGGCACTGAAAAGAACAATGAGACACTTCTTCACAGTGTGTGTAAGTATCTGTGAGAAAAAGTGCGAGAATCCGCCTCTGAGTGTGTGTGAACGGCCTCACGCATATGCATGTTTGCGTCGACATTTGCTTTCCGGACTGTAAATCACTATTACACTCTGCTATTGCAATTTTATAGTGTCACCTCACAAATCCCACTGGTTCAGTTCAATCACACCTATTGTTCTCTGACGGGTCCTGCTGAGGATGTGACATTCCCAGCCAACATGACACTTTTTCCTCATAAAGATGTGCAAGGCAACATTTCTCAAAACCACAATTCGGATAAGATTTCTGCATGCAGGGCTGAGGCAGCACTCTTTCTAAATACAATAGTGGCACAAACCTGTAGCTGACATGACATTTTAAACACTTTAACTTTATGCTTTTCTTCAACTACAATATTTGTAACTATCCCTTCAAGAATATGTGTTTATTCAACGGACCATGGAGTTGCATTTTTATATAGTACGCATTTGATCATGAAGTTGTGTGAAGAGTTTATTCTACAAAGCAGTTTGTTTTCTTTTATGAGGTTCATTGTATTTCAAAAGTTATGTTTGTGTTTTGTGGTTTTGTGTTTGTTGTTTGTGAATAAATAATGTGACACTCATTCAGTTATTAAAAAAAAAACCCACTGTTTATATGACTTGTATACACTTTTTCTATGATGAACATATTTTTAATTAAGATATTTTTTCTTGGATAACATCAAAACCATCAAGACGGTAACTGTCTGGAGATTGCAAAACAGGAAATATTTTAATATTTTCAAAAGCAGTAAACAAGTTGTGTTTGAAATTATTAAACATGTAGAAAAAAAAGCCAGTCAGTATGGCATAACCAGACCCCTTGACTGTATATCAAGTTCATTATTATTATTATTATTATTATTATGAAAAGGCACATATGTACCGGTTTACATGCAGGAGAAAACTTCATTTTGAAGACAAATCATTTGTATTTTTCTTTCACCTTGAAAATAATGATTAAGATGTCGCACTAACACTAAAGGTGCAAGGAAAGTATTTTAATAGCTTTTACTTGATGGTTACATTACTTGACATTTATAGAGTTATGAAATCAAACTTTTCATATTAACGTTTCTCAAAAATGTATAAAACCAACAAAGACTGCATTTCTAAAAACTTGGCAAATGCCTTTTAAACTACATTTTTAAAAGATTTCTCCTTTCTATCATTTCAGACATCCTTATTTGGCCTTGACTCGCACATCCATGAGGATATGCAAAAGAACAGCAGACATGGCAAAATCCCATCTTTCCCCTCCAATGAAGACAGCGTTACTAATAAACATTTGACTGAAACATTTTTAAAACTAATCAGTGTTTAATTAAACACATTTCTATGTTTGTGTGCATGTTTATAAATGTGTATAAACCTCGTTGTGGTAATGCAATAAAGATTAGGTGCTGCTGAACACAGCTTTTGTCTAGACACACACACATACACACACAGACGTGTTATTCTTTCTTCCAGACATTTTTTAAAATGTGAACATCCTGTCAAAACATGTGCAGATTGCAGCATGCACAAAAATATAAACTTCTCTCTTTATTAAATATCATGTTTCCCTCTCTGTGCATACAGGCTTACTGTAACACTATTTTTAAGTTTTTTTTTTTTTTTTTTTGGTGCCTAGCAAGCGCGGAGATGGTCAGAACATCCTTGAATTTTTTTTTTTTTTTATGGCTAAGGATGAAAGAGATTAGTTGAAAATTAAAGGCTTTCATATTTACTCTGCTGCTGTTTTTCTCTTGTTGTGCCGCTCTACAAACCCAGGCACTTTGCAGAACGTTTCTTTAGAAGTTCGTAAGCCACTGCCTCTGTATGTGTGCGTGTTTGTTTTTGCAATCAGAGTCTGTTCTGTGGCTTATTGGTTTAGTGTAATTTGGGAGTAGCTCTATTAAAAGAGATGCTTTTGTTTACACAACATTTTGACAGCGTTCCCCTGCCCCTCCCAGAACATTATGGTTAGAGTGTGGGATACAGGCTTCGTATAGCTGCACGAAGACAAACTTGAAGAAAGTGACCACACGACCATCCCTCTGACCATACTTAGACACGGTAACAGTGACTTTACTGCGGGAGAGAGCGTGTGTGCGTGCTTGTGTGTGTGTGTGAGAGAGAGAGAGAGAGAGAGAGAGAGAGAGAGAGAGAGAGAGTACAGTAGCAGTAGTAGGTTTCTTGCTTGGGTTGGCATGGGTCTCGGTGAGTGAGGATTAAACATAGCACTGCTGACAGAGAGAAATGCCTTATACAAACAAGATCCACTCACAGAGAGACGGCGCGAGCGAAAGAACGAGAGGAGAGAGAGAGATAAAGAAGGAAAATAACAACAAAATTACCAAAAACTTTACTTTCAGATTGTTATCCTAAAATGTCCACATAACAATATAATGAATTGGTCACACTGTAAAATAAATAAATAAATAAATAAATATGGCAACCTATTACAGTCAATTAAAGTTAATTGAACTTACAACTGTAAACTTGTGTTCATCTAATGAACTTAAAAATTCTTGTCAAGAGAACTAAAGACTGTTAAGCATTTAGCAATTAAGGAAGCTACAAACCTTGTTCCTTCAACATTATGCTTGATTTTCATTTCACTACATGACAAGTATTATATGCTTCTTAAAACTGGAGGCAAACATATAACCCTAAAACCTATTACCTTAGCAAATATTATAAAGGAATAGCTCACCCATATCAAATTACATCATTACTCACTTGCTCAATGGATCCTCTTCAGTGAATGGGTACCGTCAGAATGAGAATCCAAACACCTTTTGTTAGCAACTTGTTTTAAGAGTATTCTTAAATAATAATCTGACTAAAAATGTTCATGCTACTTTTTAGATTTGTTAGAAGAACTTTTTTCTTTCTTTCTTTTTTTTCAAGTGCAGTGGCTATTTGGTTATATGGTCACGCTTTCTGTTAACAACAAGCCATGTTTAAATTCATTTTGCAGAATTTCCTCTGAAATCAGCACAGAAAATCCAAACATAGACTGCAGATTCTGTCTAGACTCATTTACTATAACCTTGGCCCCATGATACACAGGGGAAAGTGTAACCTCTGTATGATCAATAAATTGTTCTGTCATGGATTCATTTTATATTTAAGCCCTCAGCGTTTTGAAAGAATCATTTTATTCAAATTAGTCTTCAAAGTTAGACAAGGACAATGCAGCTGAGAAAAGTGACAAGCGAAGTGGTCATACTAGACACTTTGACTGTGTGTACCAGGAAGACTGATCTCAGGTGTTTTAATGTGTCTGTATTTTAAGTGTCCGTGCATGAGTATGCCCATGTTAACGTGAGATTGAATCCCACTACTGCCAATGCTTCTATTTTGATTTCTATTTTATTGTTTTTGAAAGTCTCTTATGCTCATTGGCTGCATTTATTTGATCAAAAATACAGTAAAAACAGTAATACTGTGTAATATTAACTATTTTCTATTTTAATGTATTTAAAAATGTAATTTATTCAGCAAAGCTGAATTTACAGCAGCCTTTACGCCAGTCTTTAGTGTCACATGATCCTTCAGAAATTATTATCAATGTTGAAAACATGCATGATACATTCAATACATTGTGAAGGATTCTTGATAATTAGAAACAAGAACTGCATTTATTTGAAATAAAAACCACAAACTTTTAAAACTTGTATATGGGCCATTCTGTTTCAAATCAACCAAATTCCAGAAACTTCCCCAGCTCAAATTTTTGATTTGTCAATATTTTTTTTCTGAAGAAAGATAAACATGTATAGTGATGAAAGCCAAAACATTAAACGTCACAGATGTATGTTTATAATTTCAACATTATTTGTTTTTCAGACCTTCCTTTTTAAATGAAAAGAATTATCATCTGTATGCAAAGTCACCCACATTTGGTTTTTGACCACTGAAAATGTGTACAATTTAACAATTTACTCCTAGAGCCATATTTAGATCACAGTATCTCTGGAACTGAACCATACAGGGCCTTAATAATGAAAATGCCAAAAGGAAAGTTTGTTAAGACCCAAACTCTAAAAGGCCATTAAAAAGATATCTTTAATACTTTTTTAAATTACAGGCCTGTAAACTTTGGAGAAAAAAAACATGAAAAGTGCTCTTTACCATTTTTCAACAGTAACCAACAGATTACTAAAGTCAACAGATTTTACTAATAGACCTATCAATTTTTGGTGTAAAAATAGCATAATGATGCTGCAATCTTTCTTAAGTCATTTTTACCCACCTGTAATTTGGCTCTCAATCTCAGGTGAAAATTGCCATTTTGACCATCCTCTACAAAATAATGGATTACTCTGTAAATATATATCTGTGAAATTTAATATTTTGACCTTCATCACTATACATGCTTAACAAAAAAAAAAAAAAAAAAAAAAAAAAACCTGACAAAATCAAAAATTTGAGCTGGGAGCCTCTGGTTGAGTTGACGCAGAATTACTCTTATGTATGTTATTCTTAAATATCTGAAAAATGTGTATTTATCTTTATGTCATGACTTCACATATTACATATTTCAAAATCCTAAAACTTTCACTTTATTTTCCAGGATTAAACTTTCATTTTTTCCCGATTTTAATGTAGTCTGATTTTGATTTATATGCATTTAAGACAGTGTGGACAACTTCAGATGTTCTCACTCTATTAGGGAGGGCATTTGTAAAATTTGTATAGCCAAATCTGTACACACACACACTGAACTCCAGGAAGATACAGCACATATAAATACACACTTACATAACAGTCATTCCTACCAACAGTTTCAGTGTGCTGTATACTCACTAACCTCTGTCTCCTTTCTTTCTCATTCTCTCTCTCTCCCCTCGTCTGCCTGTATATCTGTCTCTGTCCTCTTCTCTCTCTGTCTCACACACACACACACACACCTACTCAAGCAAGCACATAGTCACACCTGGTCTTCATCAGTCAGTGGGCTCTTCAAAGAGCGGCTAATGCCCAAGACTAAGAGAAAAAACACAGACCTAGACAATCTGGCATCCAACAGCTTTCTCTCAGGTTGGCACAGAGGTGAAAGGTTTACAGAGGCTCAGACAGCTCTTCCCTCTGCACCTCCGTCTGTGTGAGTGTCTGCATGAGTTCCTGATTTCATAAGTGTATGCAGGATATGGTAGCTCTTGCCTCATACACTCCCACAGTCCCATCAGTATGCCTCAAGGACACCTTCATCAACAGCAGGCTAGAAATGTGGCTTTACTCTTTTTATATTGATTGTCTTAAAAAGGACTTAAGGGAAATTGAATAAGACAGCGCCATTGATTTGCTCATGCTGTTTGCTCAATGACCTTATAGCTAGAATCAAAAGTGAAGTAGCCTAACTATATTCAGCTCTCGTTTTGTTTTCAAGCACCTATATTCAGATTAGTTACTGTTACTTCATAACATTTTGTTAGAATACTTGTTCAATACTTATTTTGTATTGACGACCGATGTGACTGAAAATAATCAAATGAGAGATACATTTTTTTTCTGAACGACATACCTGTCTTCTCCAGCTCCCGCGCATGCGCAATGTCACTCGGCTCTTTCTACACCACTTAAAGTTGGTGTAAAGGCAATTCAGAGAATTGTTTTTAAACACATTACAAATGTTAGTGCCATGGCCACAATTTATCAGAGTTGTGAGCTTGAATGTGATGGGATGAAAAATGCCGTGCTATGCAAAACAATGGTAAGAAAACGCGTCTTTCTACGAAGTTATTCTCACAAAGTGCAAGAAAAAACAAACGTAAACAAAGCAGCAGCGCGGTTAGGTCAAAATCACGGACAAATGACTCTTTTGAATCGGTTCTTTTTAGTGGATAAACAGGGCAACCTGCGCACTACGATTCACGAACAAATATGAGCCTGTGCCTGTTACTGAATCAAAAACATACTGCGCAACCAGTTAAAGTGCCCCTATTATGGGTAATGAAAGGTTCATATTTGGGTTTTGGGAGTCCCCAACAACAGGTTGACATGCATGCAAGGTAAAAAAAAAAAAAAAAAAACACTTTTATTGTCTCATAATATGCATTTTTTTTTTTTTTTTTTTTTTTTTTTTACCTTACTTGCTCAAGGACTCCCAAACAATTCGCTTAACAATTCATTATTTCAAACCCCTCTTTTGCGTGATGCTAATCTGCGTGATTGGTCCTCACTTTGATTTCATCATGCCTGTAATGCCTGATAAAGCAGCTTTTGTGAGCGCAGTGCTACTTTGGCCCTGTCCCAAATGGCACCCTAAACCCTCACGGTCTTCCTCTGAGTCCGCACTTTCATGACGCAATGCCGCTTTGACTGTCGGGTAGAAGTCTGCTGCGGAGCTCGCCCCAGTGCGGGCTCGGCAGAAGTGCGGATCGAGGGTGCATAACGGCCGCAAAGGGGGCGCTCGCGAGCACCCTTTTGAACGCTAAAATGACGATTGGGACACCTTACGGTCTCGTGGACTTAACGGACACGCGCACGCGGCGGCCATTGTAAGTCCGCAAGACCGAAAGGGCACATGAAAACTGTGTCCGAAATCGCTCACTCGTTCACTCATTCACTAATCCCTATATAGTGTATGGCAGTTGAGTGGACTATATCAGAAGGAGTGAACGAAATGAAGTGAACGGATTCGGACGGTGACCTGTACACTGCGCGTGAGACTGTTGCAAAAACATCTTCCTCACATGTACTTTTATATTTTATAAAATAATATGAATAGCAATAACACTTAAAATGACTTTATATTGTAATCAGCTTGGTTTCATTGATGGTATATTATTAATTTGTCTTGTAAGTATGTTCATAAACATTAAATACTATTAAAATACTGTCAACAAAAATAAACTCGCATTAACACGTTCATAATTTTATGTATTTATTGTTTGTAGTATCTCGAAACTCTCCCGAGCAGCGTTTTTGCTCACAGATAAGATGACAATGGCCGTAGAGCGCCCTCAGGCGACCGTTAATTTGACATCAGAATGAATACGCCACCAACGAACATTTTTAAATATCAACTAAATTATCATCATTTTTGTAAATTAAATGGAATCTCTCATTCAAATTCGCTCCTGCTCTCTCTTCCAGCTCGTCGGTTCTCCGCATTGGATTGTGGGAAATAGTGCTTCAGCGAGTGTACATCGGTTGTACACTCGAAATCAGAATGCATTGTGGGTAAAAAGTAGTGAACGAATGTAGGGAATGAAGTCGTTCACTCAGAATTCGGACAGCACTACAAAATGGCTGACACCCGATATAGTGCACTATATAGTGGATAGGGAGCAGTTTCGGACACAGCTTTCGTGTTCCATTTGGGACAGGGCCTTTGTGTACAGTTACCGGGGAAACCGCTATTTACGCTTCAAAAGCGGCACCTAGTGGCAAAGAATGAATTTGCATTTTCATTCAGACCAATGCGAAAAGACCAACAAGTGGGCGGGCAATATGCTAATGTAACATGTTGATGTCAACATGAAACGGCTTGGGATTCGTTTTAAAAACGACTCGTTTAAATGATTCAGAGTAGACCCTTTCTTTTTATACACTTTGCACTTTTTACAAGGTGCACTTTCAGATTTAAAACTTTGCAGGATGTTTTCATTCACTTAGAGCTGTGTTACACTGCATGAAAGGTAATTTTCAAAAATCCACAATGGGGGCACTTTAAGATCGTTTCACAAACCAATGAGTCTTATGAGCCAGATCTTGATATGCACCAAGAAATAGTGCTGAATTTTCTGAATAAGGTGTGATTCATAATGAGCGTAATTTACATAGAAAGGAGTGTGTTTGTGTGCTTTATTTAATGACTTTATTTACATACTCATGTTGCACCGCTATTTCAGCACATTTTGCGCAGACTAACTGGATTGCGGATGGTTAATGATCAAGACACTAATTCTTTTAACTCTCTGGCAACCCTAAAATTGCTACTCTTGCTTTAATAGTTTTAACAAAGCAAATAAAAATCTTTTCCCTCCACAACCTTAGTAGAGGGGTAACTGGGATTGTTTACTCCTGATCTACAGTATTTTTTTCTCCAGGCCAGGAAAAAAGTCAGCTTCCAATATCTCTGCAGTGGATGCGATTTTAGATCTCATGTCCTGCATATCCCATGTCTGTGTGACCGCATGTGCGCAATATATAGTAATTTAAACATGCAGTTATTTGTGGGGTAATTACCATGCATGCTGAAGCAATTAAAATCTTAAAGGATAAGAGGAGATTATACCCAGAAATGTCAAAATTACATTTAATTCATTTGAAGTTGTCACTCTCAACCTCCTTTTCTGTGGCTCATTCTATCATTCTCCCTTTTTTAAGGAGTCAAGATGAGGAGTGAGAGGGAAGATTTGATGCAGACCACTGAGAGAAGCTCCAGAGGGAGAGAAAGACAGACAAAAGAAGTGAGTGAAAGAGAGAGGGAGAGTAACGGGTGATATGTAATTTGTATTTTGCCAACAAAAGTTTTAATCCCAATACAGTCCACCTTCATGAACCCTGCAGTTTGCACCTCCTACTATTGTTGGCCAGAAAGTAAAAGACAGAGTGAGGGAGGGAGAAAGACCGTGTTAAACAGAAAGAGAGATTTGGGACTGAGGTTGCTTCGTTGTCAGCCTCCTACCGTTTTCTGCCTGACAGAGTTTATTTAGAGCTAATCTCTGCTCTTTCATCCCCTCTGAACTATCTTTCTTTTTTCTCTCTCGCGCACTTTCTCACACGCTCTTCGGCTTGCTGTTTCTCCGGTGGTGTGGGGTCAGAGGTCGATGGGAGGGTCGCAACGGTTGTTGGACTCGTTTAACACGAGCTGCTCATTAGCTTTGTGACAGGAGGCAGTCAAAATAAAGTTGCCAAACTGTGACACAAACATGTGCACCCAACCAACAGGTTCAAACAGGTCTTAAATTAAGAGGAGAGGGTGTTTTGCACTCAGACTCTTTTAGTCCTGTTCAAAACAATTTTGAAAAATCATACATTTACTTGAGAAGCAACGCTGCATATAAATTGCACCTTGAATTTAAGCGTTTATGAGTTCTTGACTTACTTAACTGTGTTGTTAACTGACTTTTTTCACTTGTTTTAAGCTTAAACTATAGTGAAAAACATCTGCCAGCACAGTAAGACAAAATACACTCGCATAAAAATTTCATTATCTGAAAACAAGCCTTAATATCTTATGCAGTGTTGCTTTGCAGGCATTCATTGATCTATCCATCAATCCATTCTCCAAATTGCTTGTCCACTGTAGGGTTGGAGGGATGCTGCAGCCTATCCCAGCATCTCTGGTCACAGGCTAGGGAAACATGCTGGACATGCAACCAGTGCTTTACAAACATATGATATAATTTTTTTAAAGATATTTTTACAGGGAAGAAGACTCATAATTATGAAATATTAAGTCATACTTATGAGATTAAAAGTTGAAATTGGGATAAAAAGCATAATTATGACCTAGTAAAAAGGTCAATGCTTACTAAATCATGATGACAAAGTACATGTCATATTTTTCATAATTAATGACTTTTTATCTCATAATTTTGACTTTATTCTCATCTTATTATTACATCTTATTATTATGATTTAGTGTGTCCTAATTATGAATTGTATCACAAATTTGTATTTTTATGTTATGATTATGACTTTTCAATGCATGATTTTTAAAACATGATTTTTTGTTTGGTGCAAATGAACTTCTATAATTATTATCTATAATATCTATAATTTTGACTTTTTATGGCATAATGATGACTTTTACGTCATACACTCTCAAATCTGAAGGTAAAAAAGGTACAAAACTGTCACTAAGGTACAAAAGCTAAAAAGTATGTTTTATACCTTATTTACTCCTAAATGGTACAATATTGCATATAAGTACTTTAAAAGTACATAGGCTATTAGTACTTACAAATGTACATATTTCAAAGGTACCTTTTTCTCAGTGTAATTTTGAAATTTTATGTCATTGTTATGACTTAGTATGTCCTAATTTGGACTTTTTATGATATAATTTAGTTTTTTTTAAAAAAATATCATTATTATGCCTTTGAATCTCATAATTTTGACTTTTTATGTAATAATTATCATAACCATGGGGTGTCGTGGCCTAATGGATAGAGAGTTGGACTTGTAACCCCAAGGTCATGGGTTCGAGTCTCAGGTCCGGCAGGGATTGTAGGTGGGGGGAGTGAATAACCAGCACTCTCTCCATCCTCAATACCACAACTGAGGTGAGACCCTTGAGCGATGCACCGACCCCCCAACTGCTCCCCAGGCGCCGCAGCATTGGCTGCCCACTGCTCCGGGTGTGTGTTCACTACTGTGTGCATGCACTTGGATGGGTTAAATGCAGAGGACAAATTCCGAGTATGGGTCACCATACCTGGCCACACACCACTTCCCTTTTATTTTTATTTATAAACCAAAGCATTTTTTCTTAGGTGATGGAAATGAGATTTCATACACATGCGGGCAGTGGAGGGCAATATTTCAGTGTATGACCATAAAAATGCATTGTCAGGTAACCTAAACAATGCATGTAATACCGTATAAGTCAAAAAATGTATGTGTCAATCAACCTGACTACATTAAGTTAAACCAGCAAAAGTCATTTTTAAGAGTCAGATCAGGCTCTTTCTGTGAACCATGTAAGCTGGACACTGAGGAATGTTTACAGTTGTTAGTCTTAAACACTGACTGTGTGAGAATAGCCTATAGGTGATAAACATTTGATAATGTTTCTGAAACAGGCCAAAGAGATGGACTCAAACTGAGTGAGGGGGCGCTGGAACAAGATGCATCATCTAAACCTCAACCAATAATATTAAACAAACCATCACCTCCTCTTTATTACATTTCAAAAAGAGGCAAATAAAAGGGGTAGAGAATGGAGTGATGGCAACTTTGTGAGAAGCAGAGAACGGGGAAAGAGATGCGGCTCTTTGTCCACCCCCTCAGTCATTAGTAGTAAGAGAAGAGTCCTCTCTCAGCCTCTTTCAGTCTGTTTCATCTAACTGCCTCTCTCTCTCTTCCTCTCTCTCTGTCTCCCTCTCTCTCGAATGCGGCAGATTGCATGTCACTTTCAAACTCCTGTTCTTTCTCTCTCTCTTTCACTCTTTCACCCTCGCTCCCTCCTCTATCACTATTTCTTTTTGATGTTGGCCTGATCAGTGAGGTTTGAACTGAAAAATCCAACAGCTAAAAATAGAGCTTGAACAAGCTGAAAATTGGCTTTAATCTGCTTGTGTTTCATAAAGGATGTGTGTCAGTGCGCGTCTCTGTGTGTGTGTGTGTGTGTGTGTGTGTGTTAGGGTACGTTTAGAATCCTAGTGTGTAAACATGCATAATAATCATAGATTAATTCTGACCGAGAGCAAGGTTATGAGTTTACATAAACCTCAATAATAATTCTCATGTGTCTTGTGGAAGAGCCAAGATTCTCTGTCTCTTTCATAACCATGAAAATGAATCATTCAGCATTAGCAGCATGTGGGATATGTGGTAGCAGTAAAGGCTGGATTTATGGTACAAGAGGCATCAAAAGCAAGAGTATACAGTTGCATTAGTAGCAATGTATATTCAAGCAGCAGAGTATGAGAATATGCACACTGTACCACAAGGTTGCATGGCACCTAGGCTAAACTGTGTATTATGCATACAAAATATGTGCTGCATACATTTCGTACATAGTAAATAAATATACTTTTCACATACATATACTTTCTCATGCTAGGAAAAAAGAGTGGTATAAACCACCTAGAGAGGCATAATTATTCTCAAGACCCACCACAAACTGTTTAGAGTGAAATATGAGGGAAAAACCTAATTTATTCTGTTTTAGTTCATTGTTTGTCATATTATTTGAAGTAAGCTAATGATTTACTGACATGGAACTTGCAGTTCAGTGAGTCATATGTTGGATTCAGTAGCCACTGTGATGGATTTGGTGAGTTTATTCAGTGAAGGATTTGTAAACTGATTCTAACCGGCAGCTTATGCATTTGTGAGTCTTTTCGAATGATTAATTAAATGAGTCATAATAGTCATTTGCGTATTTGATTTTCACAGCACAGGTTCAGTTTTTTTTTTGTGCAGGGTGAAAAAAATGGTGTGTGTCACAGAGCACAGAAGTGCTACGTCATGTGATCAATGTGATCTAAGTTATGTCCACCATATAACTTGTTCACTCAATATAAGAACTTGTATTTTTAATCATGATTCTTGATCAATTTAATGTCTATTTCCACTGTGTGACCCATTGCTCCCCCATTGCTATAGTGCATACTGCATACTGCTACCGCAGTTGAATGAGTTGTTAGGGGTATCATATATAAATCTCTTAGATAAAACAGGAGTGAACAGATGACTCACAATAACACCCCAAATCAAATCCTCCTCTGTAGCATCATCCAGTCAAAGCATTTATCATTTTAAATCAAACTGTAGTTGATGACATTCACCTTCAGGCATTTATGCACCTCAAAGACCCTCAATCAAACAGACATGTAATGATACATGCAAACAGATGTGCTTTTGACAAACTGAACATTAACATAAACATCATGTCGATGTTCTCAGTATTTGGTAGTTTTATACAAATGTAAAGTTTCACTGTTCAGGATCTTTGTTCTAGTTTTGGATTCATGATGTGAAAACCAAATTTTGAGGAGCTTGAAGGAAAAACTTTTTTCATAAAAGATCAGATAGAACTGAAATAACTTTAGAGAGCTGTGAAATATTTAAAAGGGTGATGTCACCGGCTTATTGGATTGGCTGTTAACTGTGACATGGTTGGCGCTTCTTCAAAGACAATCACACATACACAAGGACATACTGTAACTCTCTCACCCAGTGATTTAGTACATGGTTAAAAACAGAATACTTGTCTGTGCAACAACGGTAAACACTCTATGCAGTGGAGATTAGTGCTGTATTTGCATTTTGCCTCATAATTCACTGCTAGCATAATAGCCATTCATTTTAGTATTATTGGAGATCATACTAGAGACTTACTCAATATACCTGTGACTGTACTGAGGGAAACTAAATAGCAATTTAAAGCCATAGCTAAAAAAAAAATCTCTCTTCATTTACCATGAAGAACATTGGGGCAAAAAAACGATTTTTGAGTGAACTATTGATAATAATAATAATAATAATAATAATAAATAATAAATAGCATAGAGTCCTTATTACAGAAATATGTGTGAACTGAATGTAATGTTTTTGGACACTTAATTACATGTTATCTGCAATTAAATGAAAATGTATTATAGTTTGAATTTATATTAAATGCAATTAGCTAATCTTGTGCTTTTTTGATGCACTTAAGAAGGACCTAAATACATCTTTACATGTAATTTGATAATTACTTAAATTGTCTTAATAATGGTTAAAGTGTGCTGGCAAAAGTACTGACAAGATTTTTGGTAAACTAAAATTGATGTAATATCTTTTGAATCTACCCTCTAATTAAAAGTACACTCTGTTCCTTATACAGAGTCATCGTGTGGCTTCATGAAACATAATATATAGTGCATCAGTCATATGAATTTGTTTTATGGTGCATTTATGATGCTGTTTTGTCTTTTTTAGAATTGATAGCCCTGAACTGTCACAGTATAACAAGAGGCGATAATAAATTGGCACTTATTAATTAATTTGCACCAAGTTATTCGATAAGTTTGATTAAAAGCGTCTCTTTCTCAGATGTTTAGAGCAGCAAATTCAACTTCTAATGGTTTTAATCTCCTTTTCTCTGTTTCTGTCTATTGTGGCAGGTTTTGGTCAGGCTCTTTTAAGGCCGAGTGCTGTGTGTACAGTGGGGTCTATAGAGACTGGGCAGTAATCCCGCTCTCTCTTAAGGCTCAGTCTGAATCTCAATAGGAATGTAGGGGGCAGATTTACTCCTAAATCCGTTGGTAAACATTGCACCAACGCTGCTCCCTGAGTACCAACAGGTCTCCTATAATTGTTCTCTATGTGTATTTGTGCGCCTGTGTGTGTGTGTGTATACAGCGGAGGGTGTTTCTTTGTTTGTTTTGGTGACTCACAGTTCTTGGCCCACTCGCTTATTGAGTTAGATGCTAGGCTAAGCTAATCTCTGCTAAGGAAAAACAAGCATATGAAGAAACTAATTTGTTCTGCTTTTCTTTTATTTCTGTTGTAGTGGAATTATGTGACCCTTACAGCAATTTCTGTGGCAGTGCCATGGTAAAGTGACGGTGTTGCCATGGTACATGTCCAAAAACCATGGTAATACCATAGTAAATTTTTGTTAGTGAATGCTAAGCTAGCAAGACAGCAGATTGATTGCTCACCAGTACACTTAGGGGCTGTTCACACAGAACATGCTACTTTTCCATTGTTTTTCTATGTAAACACACATACACAAATGAGTTTGACAGTTGCATTCACGTCTCGCGTATTTTCCATGACATTGCATTCTAAAAACTGTGATGCATTCCACTGCTAGCTTCTCAGGTTTTCAAAGCAAAAACATGTTCTGTGTGAACAGCCCCTTATGTACCATGTTAACGTATCAATGGCAGGTCAAATCATTAAACGACTTGCCGTTGCATCATACATAGAAACCATTGTGACATTTGCCAAAGCCACATTCAAGCTGATAAATGGGCACTAATGGCATCTCAGATGTTGAGCCACAATGGCCGTAGTTGCAACATATAACATGTCTGTTCCCCATCAGCGCTATGGACGTCTGATGCTTCAGAGAATGCATTAAACTCTTATCAGCGGAGAATGCGGCGTTAATTCAGGGTGTCTGAGCGGGAGATTAGGAGGAGATGGAGCGGGGCTTTAGGGTGAGCGGGAGGACGGGAGGGGTACAGAGGGCTGAAATTCCAGGGATGCCTACTGGATCAGGGATGAGGGCTGCTGTGTTTGGATACGGATCAGCAGCAGTTGCACAGGCCTGGGACCAGCGTCCATCTGCTCTGCTTCAGATGAACAAATCCAGCTACAGCCTTTAATAACACTGCATCATCAGGCATGATAACGCACGTCTTATGAATCCACTGGAAAGCCAATATTATTAAATCATTTGTAATATGACTCTTGTAAGTGGTGTTGATGGGCTGGATTTCAGTGCAAGTGAAGGTGACATCATTGTGATCTCCTCCCTGCATTGTACAGACTGCTTTGCTTGTCGCTGAAAGATTTATAGGACACCTGTGCACAAATATGCATCTTCAGAAAGACCTTTGAATACATACATACAAATTGAGGTTGAGATGAGAGTGGTCACTGTCTTTCAGAAGGATAATGGGAAACAGAGAGGGAGATGGGGAAAAAGATGCTGATGGGAGAGATGATGTGTGCAGGATAAACAGGGGCTCTCAGGTATACATGCCAGAAAGCAATGGCACATAGTCGACTTCTGAAATGAGAAGTCCCCTGTTTGCCTTTGGGTTTTTTAGTCCAATGTAAATTCATATTTTCTTTGATGTTTACATGGTTTCTGTTTTGAGAGGATTGTAGCACAGTATTTACCTTCCACTGTAAACAGTCAAATACAATTATTATTTTATTTTATTTTATTTATTTATTTTTGTGAAAGAAATTAATACTTTTATTCAGCAAGGATGCCTTTAACTGATCAAAAGTGACAGTAAAGACATTATTAACATTATTTTATTCAAATAAATTCTTTTTTAAACTTTCTATTCATCAAAGATTCCTGAAAAAAAAGTCTCATAAAATTATTAAGCAGCATGACTGTTTTCAACATTGATGCTAACAAAAACTGTTTCTTGAGCAGCAAATCAGCATATTACAATGATAGAACGAAGGATTGTGTGACACTGAAGACTGAAATAATGATGCTGAAAATTCAGCTTTACCATCTCAGGAATAAACTATAATTAAATAACACTTTTTCTTATTACACTTATATTTTAAAATACAATAAAATACATATAGTTGTTTTAAATAGTAGTAATATTTCACAATATTGTATTTTATACTGTATTTTTGATCGTATAAATGCAGCCTTGGTGGGCATAAGAGACCTCTTTCAAAAACATTTAAAAAATCTTACCAATTCCAAAGGTTTGATGCATGTTTTTGAACATTTTTTTTTAACATTGTTTCAAAAATGGTAACTGCAATAATACAGTGATTTATTTCATATTTATTCTTTTATACATTATATTTTATGATATTTTGTATTGTTTGCTTTCTTTATATTGATACTGAGCAAGCATCCTCGAGTGAAAATGCTGCTGCCAGAAACCCATTTCTTCTTTCGTGTCCTTTATGCTCAAACTCTTTTCACATCTCGTTGATGCAGCATCTAATTGATTATTCATTACAGGACCAGCAGATAACCGCATACAGATACTGTATACAGAAATAGAACTAGTGACACAGATATGCCAGTTTCCTCTCTGTATTAGAAAGAAATGCACAAACACTTGAGTCCAAAGACAATACCTTTACTCAGCCACATTTTCCATGAGACCATTATACACAGATCCGGGTGTGTGTGTGTGTGTGTGTGTGTGTGTGTGTGTGTGTGTGTGTGTGTGTGTGTGTGCGTGTGTGTGTGCACAAGTCATGGTCTAGAGAGGAAGGATAGACTCTGTATGCCTTGCTGGAGGACACACCTTGTGAACAGTAACTGAATGTAGATTGGAAAGGTTGGCACAGTGTTCCTTAGTATATTCAGCAGAACTGGTGTGGAGTTAACAATTAGGATTGGGATAGGAAGTAGAAAATAATCACCTTCACTTATGTTGTCATATCTGACACATGTCTGCCTTTGCACATGGCTCATTTTATATTAAGAATTTCCTCAAAAATGAACTTATGACCAGTACAACACACACACACACACACACACACACACACGCACGCACACACACACACACACACACACACACTCACTCATTCAAATACTTAGTCAATATACAAAAAAAACAGAACAAAAGAAAACAAACACAATGTTATCAGCTCTTTAGGTTATCAGTAAAAGTATGCACACTGATAAGAGCTGAACTATCAAAAAGATCTTACAAATGCTCTCTCACACACATACACTACAGATGTTCTTGTCTCTCCTCCCTTCAACGTTTCACACACTTTAAAAGCCCATGTGGTGTACCGATGCTTTAAATCTCAAATTCAACCTGGGTTGTTTTCAGGGATTTAGCCACATCTGTAATCAATGAGGGAGTTATTGATTTGTGATTATCTCCTGCCGCTTACAAAATCACATCTCTCTGATGTTGTGAAACATGGCCAGTAGGTGCTCACAAAAGACCTTATGGATTAGAGCCATCCATGAACAATGTTTTTCAGAGGATAATTGCAGCCCAGTTTAATATTCAACCTCTTGTGAAGGGAGGCCCTCGTCCTCACCTCCGCTCCTTTGTGTGTTGTAGCCAGAGGCTGGGGTTAGACTGAGGGGTGAATCTGGGGAGAGAGTTCAGGGGTTCACTGGCCTCTTGGGGTGGAGGTCACACATTCGTTCAGTTCTTCAGGTCTCAGAATGTCTGATGCAGCATTCTGTACGGCCTTGAGCTGCCCCCCCCCCATACTACAAGCATGCTCATTTTACTTAAGCATCATTCTCTTTTTGACCAGATCATTTATGTAAGACATAATGTACATTTTACAAAAAAATAAAAAAACCTGACAGTCGTCAGGGCTTTTATTTGAATTTTTAATAATAACTGCTTGACTATACCACCAAATAAAAACATATAATAATAATAATAATAATAATAATAATAATTACTGCGATTACACCACCTAAGTTCTGAATAAATACAAATAATATTAATGATAATAACATTACTGCCTGCTATACCACCTAAATTCCAAATAATTACATATAATTAATATGATTTTAATTATTATTATTATTATTATAACTTACATATATTTATATCTCATACATACATATGTATGCATATATATATATATATATATATATATATATATATATATTATTTTCTAATAAATTTTTTATTACAGTTAATTTTGTCAAAATAATTGTGTGTGTATAAATATATTGTACAGTGATTTGGTGCTTAATACATTTTTATTATAATCAGATTCGAGAAAAAAAAAGTTTTTTTCAGGATCCTTTGAACAGAAAGTTATGTATGTGACCATGGACCACAAAACCACTCATAAGGGTCAATTTTTCGAAATTGAGACTTATACATCATCTGAAAGCTGAATAAATAAGCTTGATGTATAGTTTGTTAGGATAGGACAATATTTGGCCGAGATACAACTATTTGAAAATCTGGAATCTGAGGGTGCAAAAAAATCAAAATAATGAGAAAATCGCCTTTAAAATTGTCCAAATGAAGTTCTTAGCAATGCATATTACTAAACAAAAATTAAGTTTTGATATATTTACAGTAGGAAATTTACAAAATATCATCATGGAACATGATCTTTACTTGATGTCCTAATGATTTTTGGCATAAAAGAAAAATCAATAATTTTGATTATATAATGTATGTGTATATATATATATATATATATATATATATTGCATTAAATGTATTATATATATTATTATATTATTATTATTATATTAGGTTACAGTAAATACATTTACATTGGTACAATAAATTAATATTTTGAACTTTATTTAATATTTATTTTGAACTAATATATTAATATATTTTGAACTTCATATTATTAGAAAGTTTCTGTTATTAGAAAGTTATTTCTAATAGAGCCATCTGACAGTGGTTGACTGGGATCATGGTCAATTAAACATCATTACACTAAATACAGGGCTAAAAACTGTGTCCAGTCCAAGACTGTTTTTTTTTAATCCGATCACTGAAACCATATCTGTAAGACACTATAAATACATTTTAGTCATTGATCACATATCTTCTCCCTCGTTCAGCCTTTATAGTTGTAGCAGTCATTTTTTACCACATGCTGCCAACAAGCCACTAAAATTCCCATAAACACTCTTGCCGGGGTCAGAAGTCATCACTAACAGCGCTGCATCTAGCTTGTCAATCCATAAAATCAATCTTCTTTCTCAAGGCTCTAATAGATATAATGATAGTGACACTGCATTAGTATTCACAGAGGATAGCATTTTGAAATAGGCTAACAGGGGTTATTATTGAATGGGTGATGTTTATGTGCCTTTTTTACTGAATGTCTTTAACCCTGGTGTCAGAGAACAGTGTTGATGTGACTGAGGATCCTCATGTTTGCATGCTGATTTTACCACTCACAGGCTAACAGCCGTCCTCTTAAAACAAACACAGATGGACAGCTACTAAGAACTCTGTCTCTGCTTCTCACACGTATGCAAACTCCTCTGGTAATTAAGGAGACGTTTCTTCTCTTTATGGTCTCATAAAGTTCTCTCTGCACACATGTTTGTAGCTTTAAAAGTAATTGAGACTTTGTTTTGCTGCTTATTCTACAGAATTACGACTCTTGACGACACTTGGTGATCGACTAATCAGCCTTCAGGAGACACATGACAGCTTTATGACAAGAAAAATCAACACACAATGACAGAAATGCAAACCATACACACACACCTGTACAGATACATAAGCTGAAATACCTGATCAGACAGCCTGTAATTACACACACACACTTGCATTTCTGGTTTCTGTTGAAGAAATGACAGCAGCTTGAGATGTCTGCAGGTTAAAGAATCAGCCAAAAACATTTTTGCACGTTTGGTATTTTTAGTTTATTTTAGCTACCCACCTTAAATGCTGAATTGCTTTCTTTACTGCACAATATGAGCTGCAATAATGATCTGTGTTGACAATTATAAACGCTATTCAATGACAGGATATGTTATATTTTAAAACATAATCAGTGAGCAAATTCTTTAATGGCTGTCAGTGGGATTTTAAAGGATTTCTGACAGTAATTTTGGGGGCGCAATAGTCTTGCGCAAGATCTTTTGGCGCTCTTAAAGCAATTAGAAATGGTCTTAACGCCGTTTTAAACATTTTTGTGATATATTTGTGGTGTGTAAATCTACAATAGCGTTATAAATAATACTTTTAGCTACTTCTGTCGACGTATTGCCCGATAAACCAGGTGTTTGAACAGCTGTGGTTACCTCCTCAAACAATAGCAGCATTTTCATTAACCCTCACTGACTTGTATTCAAACTTTTGTTCTTACTGAAACGTTGTCATGCCTCCCAAACCCCGCTATAATTCGCGCCATGAAAAGAGTATGAACAGCAGAATCTTTGCTATTTTTAATTGTTTTTTCTGCTGACTCTCTCCTTGGTCCATAGCGCGGTTTGGGTTCGCTGAGCGCAGCTAATTTGACAGTGAGTAAGTTGATTGAATATTCGGGTTTGGTGTGGGAGGCGCCTGCGGCTCTCTCTCTCTCTCTCTCTCTCTGCCCTGAACTCGCGAGGGGGGCGGCAAGCGGCGAGCACTGCACTCGCAGCAGGGACGCGGTTTGAAATCCGATCCTAGTTAATTTTTTTCCCTCTCTCCAGAGCCCGGTGCTCAAACTGTTAGTGGGAGTCTGTGAGCCAAGCTTTCACACAGCACCAAACGCCCCGCACTTCACAACAGACCCAGCGGCGCAGCGGAGCAGTTGTGCCCGGACAGCGCAG
>JAFVLL020031609.1:0-14556 GCA_021397915.2 Tor tambroides
ACACACACACACACACACACACACACACACACACACACACACACACACACACACATTCATATTCATATTGACGGGTTATCGGTCCATACACAACTAGAGATGTTTCTGTGTCTGTACAGGCGTCTCTCTCACTGACTACATCAGATTCAAACGTAAAATCAGCGAGCTTTTATTTTGGCGGGTTGCCGGATGTGCGCTTCTGGGTTTAGCGCTGCTGATGGAAGAGCGTCAGTGAATGAAATGTCAAAGTTTTGCTTTGAAAACTGCAGCGGCTAGCCTAGATTATGCTTTCAGTTTGAATAGAAATCTTTATACAGTACAGTTCGTTGATCTAAAATTGTAACTGTGCATTAACAGCTGTCATCCATGTCGGTACGCAAATGCGCTGTCAGAACATATTTACACAAAGCATTTTTAATTTTAGTCGCGCATGCGGACCTGCGGACCACTTATGTGCACCCCTGAATATAAGTATATGTATATATATGTATTTATTTATTTGTTTATTTGTTTGTTTGTTTGTTTATTTATAATTTAAATCATACCAGGAGGGCTGAGGGTGGACGGAGGAGCTGAACACGCAGCGCAGGATGAAGCTCATTGAAGACTTTAAGCTGGTGCAAGAATCAAGGGTGATTGAGAGATTTAACAAGAAGAAGAAGAAGAAGAAGAAGAACTTTTATTTTGGTCTGGTGTTTTGACGTCATAAGACTGCGCCGCACCGCTCTCCTGCTTCTGAAGAAAGGTATGTGTTTTAAGCATTTAAAGTGTTCAAATCGATACAACTCGTTCAGTTTGTTTTACTGAGAACTATAAAATAAATTAATAATTACTGAATGTAGCAATGCAATGCGTTATGTAACATTAATGAAAGTTATTTCTGTGAGTAACAGAAGGTGCGTCTCATTTCGCTCACTATGCCCTGAATTAGTTTGTCATAAACACGAGTTCAAACACTGGATGCAATGATGGAGAAACGGAGCTTTTTGTAATTTTGAGTCAATCGAAGCACATTTTTTCTCAAAATGTTTCTCAGTTTTTCTGCAGAGCGCACGCTGATGACATCAAACCGTGTAACTCCATCAGCTCTCTGTGTGCGATATATTGCTCCAGAAATAATTGCGATAAGCGATATTATTGTCATTTTAAGACCATTTTATGCCACTGAATATAGAATCATAATATAACAGCATAATAATGCAAGAAGACCTACACACTTTCAAATGACAACAAACTTCCGATTCTTAAGAATATTTAGATCATGGAAATTAAGTATCAAAATATTAGATACCTTAAAAAACTTGAATAAATAGTAAAGAAACATTTTCTAGCAAAAAGTGCAAAGTAGGAAAAAAGAAAAAAATGCACAAAGAACTTGTATGGAGATTTTTCCATCTACAGATTTTCTCTGTAAATTAAGGGTGCACACTATTGCTGAAGAGCACACTCACTGCTTAGCCGTCAGACCCCTAAACAAGGCCATATCTGCAGATCAAACTTCTGTAAATCTGAACCAGCAGCTCATGACCACACCACGTTATGTACGAGAAGCTGCAAAAGACACAGGCGCAAGGGGAATGTAAAAAACATGTGGCATTCATTTTTAAGTAAATATAATGGCAGATATATTGTGTCACCAAAAATTACTGAGGCCATGTACATATATTGTGCGATGTGTTGATATATTGATTATTGTGACAGGCCTACCTCCAATAACTTCTACATTCAAAATTTAATTTCTGTTATCTATGCAAACATTTATATTTTTTACATGTAGTTTGTCTCAGTCTTTTTGGAAAGCATTGCAGGACTGGATGATAGAGAAGGTGTTTCTGATCGTTTCACTCTCACCTCACAAGATGTCATGTACAGAGTAACTAAAGAGTGCTCTGTTTTCTATGATTTAATTAGTAATATTATATTATTAGCAAAATACTTTATACGTAAATGTAGATATTTTAAATCTCCTCCTTTGTTTAGTGTATTTAAAATGATCTAAAATACTTCTCAGATGCCCTTAGTAAAATGAAAAACTCCAAAGGCAGTGAAACTGTTGTACTAAGTGTGCTAAATATCAAGTCAAGTCAAGTCAAGTCAAGTTGAGTTTTATTGTCATTCTGCTACATGTGGGGACATACACTGGAACGAAATGTCGTGTCTCGCAGGACCACGGTGCTACATAAATAAACATAATTACGAACATACAACACTAGACTAACAGTTTTAGATCTACATAGCTAACTCACTGAATTGGCAATCTGACTATACATATAATATAAACAGTTGACTATACATACACAATCTAAGACAGACTATACAAGTACTTACATAACTGTACATGATATTGTGCAATAGAGGTATTTAAGGTTAAGAAGTAGTGCAATATGATTTGTTGTGCATTCACAAGTAAACAGTTGTGTTATCTTAAGTCCTTGTAACATGGAGGGTTTATAAGAAAGTGTCTGGTGCATATAGAGAGGAAAGAGTGTGTTTTTCCACGGGTGGTTTGTATAGCCCACTCACCTGTGTGTAGCACACTCAGAATTGCATAATGTTCTTGAGGTTTCCAGCAGTTTTCTAGTGGTGCGTGTGTGTGGTGTTGTGTTGTGGGATGGGGGGAGAGAGGTCCGGTTTGAGCTAGAGTTATGGATGAGGTTTCAGAAGGGGGTGAGGTGATTGGAATTGAGGGCTCTCACAGCCTGGGGGAAAAAGCTGTTGAGCAGTCTGGCAGACCGGGCTCTAATGCTCCGGTACCGTCTTCCTGATGGCAAGAGCTGGAAGAGACTGTGGTCAGTGGGGGGTGGTCAACATGGTTCCTCCTGAAGTCCATCACAACATTGAGGGACAAGTTGTTAGCACCACACCATTCAGCCAGCTGTGCCACTTCCTCTCTGTAGTGCATTTCATTTGTTAAGGATGAGACTCACTACTGCTAGGTCATCAGCGAACTTGATGATGTGGTTGGAGCTGAACTTGGCAGTGCAGGCGTGGGTCAGCAGCGTGAAGAGCAGCGGGCTGAGCACACAGCCTTGTGGGGCACCTGTGCTCAGTGTGGTAACGCTCGAGGTGTTGTGGCCGACACGGACTGACTGAGGTCTTCCGGTTAGAAAGTCCAGGGCTTGACATTAACATTAATTGTGGCTAGTGGTTTTTATGGCTGGATTGAGTTATCTGAGATAACTCTGTGTTCACGGGGTGGTTTAAAGCGCAGATGTATCGATACTGGAAAACACGATCAGCAATGCAGTGATTGGCTGGCGGTAAGACAGCAACGTAATGACATCATATCATTAAAAAAGACACCTGACGAAAAACTTGACAAACTTCTGGACCTTTATAAGGAAACAGCCAAGCGAACAAAACAACTTAAATGTTATAATAGATAAATGAAATGTGCGCTGTTTTTTTATTTTTTCACATGATTTCTAGTATTTGTACAGGCTTTACATTTCAGTGTTGTAATTAGCAATTCATTTAATTTTATCTTTGAAGCAGATTTGTTACGTGACAGCATTAATTAAAGTTTCTTAAGGGTCAAGATCACGTTATCTGCATCTCCTGCGCTCCATCAAGCCACTCCCATAATATCTGTCATCACTCAAATTAATATAACGACTCAGATTAACTGCAGAGCATGTGTGTAAGGCTACGTCCACACGAAGCCAGATCTCTCCCTATCCGATCTTTTTTTTTGCCTCGCTCTAAAAAAAATTCCGTAAACACGGAGTCGTCTCAGGAAATATCTGCGTACACACGGAATCACTGAAACCGACTGAAAACGATGTAGTACACATGCTTCAGACCAATATGTGGCGCTGTAATTCTGCCACAGAGATACACAAAAAACAGAGAAGAAGACTTGGACATGCGCGTAAACCCTGCGCACAGAATACAAACCAACACACAAAGTAGCAAAGAAGCAGAAGATTTTGCTTTAATAAAGCTAATGAGCTCAGTAGGTTCTGCAGCACGAACACAGGCACGTAGTCCGACATTGTTGTTGTTGTTGTCGCTGTTATGTGACGTAGCGGTGTCTGATTAGGGGGCGAGACATGGGCTGATGACGTCATCGCTTCAGAAAATATACGGATTCGCTTGGCTCCACACGAAACGTGAAAACGGCTGCCAAATTTATCCACCCCTGGGACTCGGTTTCAAAATGATCGGTTTCACTTCCTTCGAAAACGCTCGGATTCGGTGTGGACGAAACGCTCTATACGGTAAAAAATGTATGACAGCAAAACGCTGTCAGTGGACGGGCCTAAGACCTAACAGTTATCAATTATTTCATCACTAATAAATCTTTCAATGAGTAAAACTGGCTGTGTCTATAGTATTATAGACTACACAACATTATTTTCAAATTAATTTTTAAATGATTATTATTTTAAATGATTGTCCCTGGACCTGTAGGGTACTCTTGTAAGCAGTGGCTTCAAAAGATGCAGTCTAATCCTGTTTACATGAAATAAGCTGCTCCCGAGCAGGTTTAAGCTTACGGACCTGTTGCTATGACAGCAAGTCTAGGATGAGCTCAGAAGAACCAAATGATCCAAGATCAAGCGAAATCAGCAACAATCAGATCTGAGTTAGTGACGTACGAAGATCTTTCCACCGCAGAATAAAGTGAAGCAGCTGAAGTGGCATTTAGATGCATTTTTATAGACAAATGTAATGAAGCTCAAATGTAGCATGCCATGAATGCATTTATGCTGCATAATGTTAAGTTTTAAATTATAATTTTGAATTAAAAGGTTTTTTTATATACAAATATGAAATACTTTTAAATATGAAAGTAAACCGCCAGCAGGTGGCAGCAAGTGATTTCTTATTGAGTGAGTCATTGAGTCATTCATTTAAACGATTCGTTCAGACGGCTGATTCATTCAGGAATGAACCAAGTGCCATACAGGAGCTGATACACTGAATCATTTGGTAAAGAAACACCGCCAGCGTTGCTCAGACATGCGCGACTAATGCTGTGATCTTTGTTTGGATCTATTTTCATTAAATCCAGCACAAACAGTCAGCACTGACCGTGTCGAAGATGTAAGTCACATAATATTAACTAGCCTGAAATCAGTGTTAAATTTGCAGTCATACTGGTTTTCAAGGTAAACTACACTCTTTTGGTCGTGTCGTTGCGTAATATCATATGTTATAAATATAAAAAAAAAACTAAATTTTTACTGCAGTTGTTTCTTCTGTGTGCAGTTGTGTTCATTTGTTCTGGTTTCTTCAGGAGATTGTTTCTGCGTGAGGCTCAATTGCACGACCGTGTCACCGTCAGCACATTATCCTCTATGAATTCCCCTTTGCACCAAATCTAATAAAATCAGAATCATTCTCACTGAGATTCTGGTGATTCCCTATTTATGTGTTTTAATCACTTTGTTGTCTGGTCGGGCAAGAAAAATGATCTTTCACTTGCCCCTTTAGAAGATCTACCTGTCCCAGACAAGCATGAATGTGTAGCTGTGTTACTGGATAAGATTCAGCCCACGGGAGCGACTGTTGCCCTCCACAGCTTGGCGGGTCTTAATGTCAAGCCCTGTAAATATCATAACTGAATATGAACTGGCTGTAGAAGGTGTCTTTCATTAATCTGTAGCGCTAGTTTTAGTATTTAGTTGGGGGGTGGTGTGCATTGTTTGCATTGTTTTTTTGAATGTCTTGGCTAATCAGGCCCTTTATTAACTATCACTCCCTTTCCAGTGTGCTGACTACTGAACTAGGGAGCTGACTGAGACACACCCAGAGATTTAGTTTTGATTTCTTTTTCCCTCTGTTAATTATTTTCATCTTAATCGTGACAGAGTGTCCAGACACACAGAAAAACTCCTGGTCAAGCAACTGAGATCCATGTGGCTCTTGTAAAGATGGCGTTTATTAAAGAGGAGAGTGAAGACATGAAGATTGAAGATGCGTTCAGAGTCAAACAAGAAGAATCCGAGGAAAAACCAGGTTGGTTTTCATTCTTAAAGCGGAACTATTTTGATATGATATTTTTGAATAATGTCTTATGAGTGCCCTAATGTTTTATTTGATATAGACATGTTAAGATCACAAGACCAGACAAATAGCAATGCTGCCTTCAGATGCAGCTGAGAAGATCATACTTCAGAATTGGGCTTTCATTACTAGGGCTCCAGACAAAAAATCAATTAAGGAGCCATTGGCTCCTATAGGGAAAACCCCCCCCCCAAAAAAAACAGGTGCCAAATAATTTTTTTACGAGCCACATAATGCACTTAAATTAAAAAAAAAAAAAAATCACTTTTAGTCACCCTGTTGTGTATGTCTCTCCTCTTTTAAATGAATGTCACTTTCAGCTTATGAACTATATACAGTCAAAGAATTGTTCTGTACGCAGAGTCAGTGTCACCAGGATTATGTCCATCACTGAGTGTAGTTTGGCCGTCAGCGTTTGGCACATGTTCAGATGGGCCTTCAGTGCTGATCTGATCAAATCTTCCAAGGTTGACACTTGGAGTGAATTGCGTACTTTAGATTTGATCCTGTTTTGAGCTGAAAAGCCACGTTCACACGGAGCAGCTGAAATTGGTTGTACAAGCATGATCTCAACTAGATGCAAATCATTCTGGAAACCTGTGCAGTAGGGCTCTTTTGTTAGTAGGACTTCCCACAAGCTTTATCTGAAAACTGTCCCTTTACAAGGGTTTTCAGCAGTCTCTATTCTGCCTGTACAGCACTGACGTCACATCCGTTTTTCAGCGAGATGTCTTGATACATTTCAGCTGTGTGTCAATTTCATTTTCTCCAAAAGTGTAGCTGTCGCCTGGCCAAGAATCATGACAAAAGATTGAGAAGCATCGAATGATCTCTGTCCCTTGTGTGTTTTTGTGCTGTGGGTTTCTCTCATTATTTCAAACCTCCTTTCAAGTTCTTTAACTGTAATGTCTCCAGTTTCATCAGTGAGGTGGTTCAGTTCTTCACTGAAGCCTGAGAGATCACAGTCTTTCAGCTGTATGTTTTGAAAGGAAATGCCTCGTAGTCAGATGAGGCTGCTTTCTTCTGCCTTCTGGTCTGTTTTTCTCTTTGGGCTTTGTCCGGCTGCACCACATTTTCATGCTGAGAAACTGAACTTAAGTTTGTGTGACTGAGAAACTCCTCCAACTTTGCATTTCTCACTGGTTTGTCCTTCATTCCCTTGATTTTACAAACACAGGAATCAATAGCTGCTTTAGCCTGAGGTAGAATAAGTAAGTTCTTCTGAAGCACAAGACTCAACTTTGAGATTTCTCCAAACAGGTCATGCAGAAAGTGACAAAACACCACAAAAGGCAACTTTTCCATTTGTTGTGAGATGTGTTTTGCTCTTCCTCTTATTTCAGTGTTTTTGGATGAGGTGTTGCATGTGGCGGTGCACAGCAGTATACTGGCCCTGGCCTGCAGTCTGATCAGATGCAAGAAAAACAGAAAGGGCTCTGTAAATGTGAGGCCGCCAGCGCTGGGTCTTCACAGCAGAAGGTGTTCGTTTGGCACAGCCTAACTCCATACCAATGGCTTTCAACTCACACTTGCTTTTGGGGCTAAAATGGTATGTTTTCCATACAAGCTGTAGCAAGTCATAGAGTTTTTCAGTCACTGGAACAGACTTCTGAACATCCAGCATGGCTAATTCCAGTCTGGGTGGCATACAGTGAAAGGAAAGAATGTGCTGTCCTTCTCTTAAAGGGTTACTCCACCCCAAAATGAAAATTTTGTCATTAATCACTTACCCCGATGTCGTTCCAAACCCCAAAAGGCTTGTGACTGTCCCATTGACTGCCAAACAATTAACACTGTCAAGGCCCAGAAAAGTCTGAAAGACATCGCCAAAATAGTCCATCTGCCATCAGTGGTTCGACCGTAACGTTATGAAGCTACTAGGATACTTTATTACATTATTCAACAATTCGTCTCAGTGTACGCTGTTCTGTGTCAGCCGCACCACATGTGATCATATAGGCTGTGATCATTAATATATCATATAAATTTCATTTTTAACTCCTTCCATTCCTTTTCGTCCCGCAGCTCGCATCCACGAGAAACTGCACGTGCTAACTAGGGCTGGACCGAATACCATTTTTTGAGCTTCGAAGCTTCGTTAGTAATCAATACCGAATATTCGAAGCTTCGGAGGGAGGGGCTGAACATATTCTCTCTGATAAAGGCAGGAATCTCTGTGTGTCTGCATTTTTATGATGTCGAGAACTGTTCATCCAATCGACATTACTCGTGGCGGCTGGCGGGTGTGTTGCTGTGGACCCAAGAGAGTGCAGTGTCGCATTTTAGTGCAATATGGACACGCGACACGTTCAGAATTAATAAACTTTTAATAAACTACAGGACAGCGCGAGCCAGAAGCGGCGCGCCTCACGCGGGCAGGGCTTATATGCTCCGGGACGGACACTGCACTAGAGATACAAAACACACAGGTCTGTTAAGAGCAGTACTTTTAATAAGGCAGCCAAACATTTTTCTAACAAACAAATCACTCCCAAATCAGAAATTAGCAGCACAGTAATTACTGACACCGTAAAGGGTAGGCTATTTAAATTAAAGAAGAACGAAAAATAAATGAACGAAGTTCAACAAACTGTAATAAATAAAGAACACAGTAGCATACTTTCAATAACAGCATCACACATCACACATTTTAATTAACGAACAGTTTAAATAAAATTAAATGAATTCCCTTCTATAGAATAAAACGAACTGTAATAGGCTGAATAGAACAAGGTAACGTTTGGCTGGATGGACATATAGCGATGAGCTCCACTCTGGCATCTGTTATCTCTCTCTTTCTTTTCTCTGTTATTCACAAGGATTTTCCAAACAAATTAAGTGCACGTTTTTATCATGCGTAAAATTACTGATTAATATGGATAAAAGCAGCTTGTTTTTTTACACCAACAATATAGTCTACTATAATAGGCGCACTACTTACAGAACTCAGGTGATTTCTCAAACTTGATGTGCTGTTGTGGTAACTTAGGCCAGTTTCAGATCGCATATTTAGCACACTGCCTTTGTCTTGTCCTCACTCAGTTTAAAGTGCTTGCACACAGCTGAGGTCTGTGGAGCATTCTTCACGATTGCGTGATCACGTGCATTTTTATGCTTGTGACTGTCGCCGTCTTTTGTCACAGTCTCTTTTTTTTTAAATGGTTAGTTCCTGTAATGAAGTCTGTTTTCCCTGCTATTTCTGGCACAGCTGCTGGAACCTGCTTTTTAGCTAGCAGGTGTGTCATCCGCGCTTGACAGAGATGAGGATTGCTTGAAAAAGTCAGATATTTTTCGCTTTGACATTTTTTTTCTGGCGCAGAAAGGTGACTCTCGCTTTACCTGTTCATATTTTGGTGCTCTCATTCAGTGAAACTTTCATGCAAAGCATCTCATTTCATTACGTTAACAAAACAAATGAATTGATAGGCTACTGGTTATAAAACATTCACGTAGATGCAAATTTTACAATCATAGTGAGGAAATTTGTGTTGTCGCCAATGGCGACCTTTGCAGAAATTTCACTGGCAAATGAATATATTTGGTCGCAAATGCTGTAGGATTTGCAAAAAGATGTAGGATTTGTGGCAGTGGACACTATATATAATGTACAAAATACTGAAAATGCACTCTGATCCGTTACAGCTTTCAAACATTTGGATGGGCAGTGGGAGAGTCATCTGTGTGTGCTTATTTATGGAAAGAAATGCAGTGAATGGTTTTTATAATTTTCACCTTTTTGTGTAATGCACATGGAAGCTAATGGTATTCAGAACCTCATAAACTTCAGAGTATCAAAAACACTTAATTTATAAATGAGTAAATACTTAGTTTATAAACTAAATATCATATTAACAAACATAAACATAAATAGCAGTAAATATTAACTGAATCGAGCAATAAATAAGTTGGTTGGTTGTTGGTGCTGAGGTTGAGGCGGTATGGACTGGTCCGACCGCTGTTCAGGAGGAGCGTTAGGGCATACTCATACCACGGTACTGTATTGTACCCTGATAATGGTGGAAGTCTGTTTTTCACTTTCCTCACACAGGGCTGTACTCCTACAAAACCTCTCCCAAACCCTGAGGGGGAGTCAGTTTCTTACGGAGTTTGATGTAGTGTCACGTGTTTGGCCCAGTTTATCCAGACCCGAGTCTTAGTTCAGCACTCCATAGTTAAGCAAGGGAGGGGTGTAAAGGGTGGGGGAAGGGGAGAAATTAAATTAAAAATGGAAAATCACATCTACTGTCCTGCAACAGATCTAGAGCCAGGTGGTCACCCTAGCGCAGAGTAGTAAAATAATAATTAGCCTACTAATTTGAATCAGTAAATTTGAACTAAAACAATACATAAAAATGAAAAGAAGCAGGTTTCTTGCGATCAGATCAACCAGGAAACTCCTGGAAAGTCTGAGGATCCAGTAAGCGAATGCATTCAAGCAGTAAGTTCAAAACAGTGCTAATGCAGAGAGAACACGGCCGTTTTCATCAGAGGTGGTGGAGATAATAGCCTAGCACTCGCGTACAGATGTCAGTGTAGAAAAAAAGCTTAAAAGCAGGAGTGTTTTATACTGGATGCTGGCTGAAGGTGTTTTAGATTACGCTGCAGGATCTGGATCAGTCAGGTCAAGGTAGCTCGTTTAGTGGTCTTTTGGCGTCCCCCTGTGTTCCTGTTTGGTATCGCAGATTGACTTGTGCTGTAAACTACTAAATGTAATGTAGAAATGTTCATTGTGAAGCTGCTTTGCAACAGTGTATCATGAAAAGCGCTATACAAATAAATGTGAATTGAACTGCAAACAACTATTAATTTATTTATTTATTGTGGCACTATATACATTCATTGCGAATTATGAAAATTAAAAAGTACTTTTTTAGTACTTTAGTTTGTATTTATTTATTTTTGGGTGGGGTTGTGAACCACCACTTCTTTTTTCTACTACAAACATTGATTGCATATCATATGCACGTCAAAGTCCATTTCTACGTATAAATCACACGCCAAATAGAAACAGAATATCCTGCTATTGATACGTATTTTCATGAGACTGGGCTCGTTTGTTTTTTTAATGTCATATGTCACACATTCTTAGCAGCTCACAATTATTTGTTGTACCATAAATGTAACAAAAATATTTTTAACAAAATACTTGTCTTTATTATTTACTTTGATTTATGGAGTACTTTGGATTTATTAACCTGATAAATTAAAAAAGATTTATGTTAAAATAACTAAATAACACAGAGCAATAACATGTGTTGTAACTTAAGTAATAATAAAATAAAGAGACAGTTATTTAAAAATATGTTGAGTAGTAACATTTGTACATTCTTACAGTTACAACCGGCCCTTTGATGGCAGCCATAATGCTGAAGTGGCCCTCAGTGAAAATGAGTCTGACACCCCTGTCCTAATCACTTGATCACTTGGAATACACTATGGAGTCGATTTACCATTTACATTTTCCACCCTGTTGTAAAAACAAAAATGCACTGTGTAATCAAAAATTTAGGGGAGATAATTATGTATTTTTGAATATCTAAAAAACGCCGTATCCACCCCACTCAAAACTGCAGTTTTTGTCCCTTTTTTTTCTTGACAAGAAATGCATTTATTAAGACGCGGAACCACCGTATCTCTTTATGACCACATCAAACGGGAGACTTTTCAGACGCATATTTCAACTTCACCCCGGCGCCAGGCGCAAGTCAAACAAGCACAGAAAGGAACATGTGCCAAATGAGCTTCAGCAGAACAACAGTGAACTGCGTCTGATGAGATGTTGTTAGGCTATATGTCAGTAAAACAAACTTTCCTGTCCTGGCAGCTGTTTTACCATGCTCACTGCGCACATTCTTCAACTTTACGCGAATATAAGGCGCACGCTCTAGATCGCTTCATCATAAATAAAGCTAACCAGAAACTATGAACATACAGTGTAGTTCTGTCATCAGTTGAAGGCGATTAGTGCATTCATGTATGTATAGCATCACATTAAAGAACGTCTCTCAAATGCATGTACTAAAATATTGTGCAATTCGAGATCACAATACAAGGCGCAGGCTAAGTTTTTTTTTTCCGTAATTTAATGCACAAGTCAATATGAACACAGTGCACTTGTACTAGAAAACATGCGCTATTTTTTTTATTATTATTTGTAAAGTACAAACAAAAATGAAACCATTTAAATGTATAAAATAACTAATTTTACATTCTGGCATTTATGTGCTGTTGACTTCCGGTGTTTTTTTCTTTTTCTTTTTTTTATCAACCAGTTCTTATCACTATCTGCATGTCTCATCAATGAGTTTGCAATGATGGAGAACAAGCTTTTAGGGGTTTTGAGAACCAGAACCAAGCTGACTGAGCAATAAATCTATAGTGAGCCCCTTTATTATAATACCTGGAAGTGGGGAATAATACACAAATTGTCATATTCACTCAGCATTACTTGATCTAATTCACAAATATCTCAATTACAATTTAGTAGAAATTAATTGTATTTAGTTGTGTTTTAGGTGCTAAAACAGTCCAATACTTTATAGTCAATCACATTTTTATATTGAAATAATGAATATTTCTGTGGCACCCCAGACTGGTTGCTGGCCCCTCCCTGGCCACCCCTATGAAAACACCCTGGCTCCGCTGCTGGTTCCAGCAAGAATGAAAGGCGCTATTATTGTAATATTATGTGCTTTACTGTAATGTTCTCTCACCAGTGAATGAGACGTGACGTAATCAGCATTGCATTCAGCCCTCCACCAACGGCGTCTCTCATCGCGTTGCAGGTTAGTCTCTGGTCTGACGGAGTGCGCTCATGTGTTTTGGAGGAGGTGCGGCTTTGCAGAGTGATTATGCAGGGAGGGTGGGTATCTTGCTTTCAAAGCTAGCTTGCTATCGCTAGCCTTTCCGAAATCGCCTACCCTACCTTTAAGAGGGGAATTCCCACCATTTTCAAAAATTAAATTCAGGCCCTGAGTGAATGTCTGTAAAAGTCCTGATTGGGGCATCATTATAAATAGTTCTACATGATAAAAAAAAAGAAGGCTTCAAATAGATTGGTATTGGTGACTCTATCGCCAGATACTGCTTCCTGTGATTGGCTCCAAAAATCCTGATTGGAGCACCCTTAGTTCTGTCACACCCGTCTGTAAAATCTCACGAAAGTGTGCGTTGCAGACCAACTCTCCTGGCACAAATCTCTTGGATAGAAATGCCCCTAAAGAGTGCCATAGACGTAGCCATAGCCCTAGTAGAATGAGCTCAGAGAACAGTACATTGATACTGGCTGTAACCACCATTCTCTTCTCAAAAACTGGCAAACAAGAGGGTGCTGGCTTGTAGTACATGAGTAGAGTTCTATATGACATGCCAAGATCATGGCCAGATAAACCTTGACTGTAGAAAAAGCTCTGCTCTTGTCACTTTTGGAGGTAATCCTGCTAGAACTGCCCAGAGAGCCATTTTCTGAGGGGAGGGATGGAATATCTCTCCTCGTGTTTGTGAGGGTCATAGTGGTTGGGCGATCTCTGCTACCCACGCTCTCCACAACCAGTATGATATGATATGATTAGAATAACTGTATATAGTATTCTCGCACACTCTGTTGCTTCGGCTTGATTAGGGTCAAAGAGTGAATGCATACATTAACACATTTGGACACTTGTGGGTCCACCCAGTGGTGCATCGTCCACCACCAGAGAGAAAAATATGGGACATTGCGTGTTTTCACATGATAAAAGATGGATGGCAGCCTGACTCAATCTCTGCCACATTCATTGGGACCACATTTTAGGACTTTCCTACTGATTTATGTAGGTTATCGCTGTTGTAATGTCCATACTGACCAATACATACATAACAATACAATAGAGATGGCTCAATACCATAATTTTGGTTTCATTACGATACCAGAGTGTAATACCTTGGTATCAACACTAAACCGATACCATAGGTGACAGTAAACAGTCTCAGAAGATAAGCGAATTGAAAACAATTTTATTAAAATAATAATAAAAATAGATTCATATCTTAATACCTTTGTATCAAACTGTAACAAAAAAACCCACAGGGAATATAGGCTACATTTTGATGTTAGAGAGTTATTTATTTATTATTTATATTTATATTTATATACTAGTGCTGTCAAAATTAACACATTAAAAATTTAACACAATTAATGCACACTGTAAAATCTAACAAATGTGCTTACTTAATTCTTTTTGTTGACTTTACTTAAAGTGCTATTGTTTGTTTACCTTACTGAAGTATATCTATTAAATCTTACTATTTGTGCTAAAAGTATAAGTTACTCAAATATCCCTAGTTAAGGTTACATGATTTGTTTGAGTGCTGTGCAAGCCATGTGACCTCTGACGTCATCAAGGTTTGGATTGAGAATTTTCTGATCAACGGCCATCTTGTTTTGAGACCTCGACTGATAAACAGTAAGGCTGGTGAGTATTTATATACATATAAATTTGAGCTTAATGGAAAGGAACTGGATTATATGATATTAAAGTCAAAGTTAACGGATTAATGCATGTG
>JAFVLL020031610.1:0-30727 GCA_021397915.2 Tor tambroides
TTTTCAGAACATTTTAGTATTGGTTTTATGGTATAATGTAATGTAGTTAAATTGTTTAATTTATATGGTTAATTTTTAATTTTTTTTTCTAAAAATTAAGCCTTGTGCAACGTAAAGGACAAATATTTATGTCTATCTGAGTTAGTTACGGCTTGAAACATAACAGGCGTAAAGAGTTTAATTGAAATGAAACCGAATGTCTAATGAATGTCAAACGTAAAACTAACTTTACCGCCGTGTGGGAGATTATATCATGAAGCAGAGGCTCAAACTCCGGTCCGAACACCACTGGCCACGAGCTTTGGGTTCTGCTCTCACGGTGAATATTGATTTATATAGCATATATTTTATTTTAGATAAACTAGAAACAATGTTTAATTGATAAAGATTTATTTTGAAATGTAAGTGAATAACAATTGGCTGAAGCCAGAGCCAATGGTGAAAGTCATTGCGCGAAGAGACACCGCCCCATTTTGGAGGTTCAAATTCTGCCCACTTTTGGAGTTCACGCCCCATTTGGGAGATCTCCGGTCTGCAGTTACTTGAACACAGCTACTGTAATTACGACACTTATATATTTACTATAGTGAATTCCACTTATCTAACAGTAGGGGGCTCCAAAGTCGCACAAATACACAAAGCGAATGGGTATTTTTCACATCTACACATTGCAGTGAAGTTAGGACTTTATCTATTAAATTTACCACATCTAATTGATTTGAGTCTGGCTGCCAGAGGTGAATCACAGAATGTTCACGATACACATTTGGTTTTGCAAATTGAAGACAGAATTTAAACAGCCCATTTTGCTACCCATTTTATATTGCTAATGTGATGTTGATATTAGTCCATAGGAACAAAAGTGAGACTTGATTTTATCCATAAAAACTCCCCTAAGGAGTGGATAGTACTGTTTAAAATGAGTTATGTAAGTGGCTTAGAAAAATGTATTTTGTTTTACATGGTCCCCATGTAGAATATGATCAGCTTTAGTCACGATTGTTAAACTACTTTCATTTGTGGGATATATCTTAAAAAGGACAAACAAATTGGACTATTTTTTCAGGACAAAAATATGTATTTAATGATACAGACAGTAGCAACAGACATTAAATACCACAAAAAGTGTTTTTCTGTTGAAACCTCTCAATAAAAACAATGCAGCACATTAGGTAGCATTATTTTTATTACCTCAGGTAGTATTAGTTAAAATTCCTGTGGGTATATACAGTGCTTACATGCCACTTTTTGTGATACTTAGAATTGAAAGTTAGGTCACAAATTACCCTGTTTGTCATTAATCACTAATACAACAAAAATATGTCTTTATATATCTACATGAATTAAAAACAGATAAAAGCAGCTTAAAAAGATCTAGGCTCTCATACTAGGGATTTATAAAGCCATGTCCCGTCAGTTGCCCTCAGTTGGGATGAGCGTCTTGCTCTTCTTGCGTTTTACTTTGCCATGTGCTGGTGGGACTCCAAGGGACTCCAAACGGAAGGGGCGTGGAAGGAGAGATTCCACATTTAGAGGAGACAAACTGGACCCACCAGAGGTCTGGTGGACTGGACCATTACTGACTGAACCAGAATAATTCACTGTGAGAAAATGATTAGAATTATCAACATTTATAAAAATACAACAGTCGCATGAGTGAAACAAATGAATATGAATACATAATTGTTTATATTAAATTAGTCTCTCACTTGTGTTTTTAATAGAGTCGCCAGCCAAAAGCTGACTGCTCCGTTTTGGCTTGAAGTAGTTTGTGGCGATATGTTCGCTATCACTGCGGTTTAGCATTTCCTTGTAGCGGTCTTCCTCCTCTTCCTGCTAAAAACAAAAACAAAAATTGGACTCATTTGTGACCCTGGACCACAAAACCAGTCATAAGTGTCAATTTTTTTTTGAAATTGAGATTTATACATCATCTGAAAGCTGAATAAATAAGCTTTCCATTGATGTATGGTTTGTTAGGATAGGACAACATACAACTATTTGAAAATCTGGAATCTGAGGGTGCAAAAAAAAAAAAAAAAAAAAAAAAAATAGAGAAAATCGCCTTTAAAGTTGCCCAAATAAAGTTCTTAGCAATGCATATTACTAATCAAAAATTAAGTTTTGATATATTTACATTAGGAAATTTACAAAATATCTTCATGGAACATGATTTTTACTTAATATCCCAATGATTTTTGGCATAAAAGAAAAATCGATAATTTTGACCCATACAGTGTATTTTTGGCTCTTGCTACAAATTTACCCGTGCAACATAAGACTGGTTTTGTGGTCCAGGGTCACATATAGACATGAGCCTAAGCTATGGATGTTTCTCATATTCATAAGAAATATTCTGTGGATCTGAAAGGCTTTTTAGACTACACTTAACCCAGGTTAAAAACAATTTTAACCCTGGGTTAAGAACATTTCAAACTTACTTTGTAATTTTTAAACTGGGACAAGACCGTTCTTAACCCTAGTTTATGATTAGAGATTTTGCAGTGCTAACACAGAATTGCACTGCATTAGCGCCAGAATGTAAACCAATCATAATTCAAGTATAAAACCCCTATTATTGAATGTAGCACATGAATCTGGTATTGGTATATTTGTAGTGTATCTGTGTATAATTAAAGGGATAGTTCACCCAAAAATGAAAAATTCACTCATTACTCACCCTCATGTGGTTCCAAACCTGTAAGACCTTCGTTCATCTTCGGAGCACAAATTAAGATATTTTTAATGAAATCTGAGAGCTTTCTGACCCTGCATAGACAGCAATGCAACTAACATGTTCAAGGCCCAGAAAGGTAGTAAGGAAATTGTTAAAACAGTCCATATGACATCAGTGATTCAACCATAATTTTATGAATGCTACGATGCATGCGTGTGATGCTGCTGACGCAGGAGCTGGTGTTCTGACGTAGAACCCGGATGCGCTGTGGCTTGTTTGCAAGCAGAGGAATGCACACGTACGCGTCATAGTACTCTCGTCATTGCACATCGTAGACTGACAAGGAAGAGAAGAAATTGTTGAATAAGTCATTATTTTTGTTTTCTTTGTGCACCAAAAGTATTCTCGTAGCTTTGAGAATACTTTTGGTTGAACCACTGATGTCACATGGACTATTTTAATGTCCTTACTACCTTTCTGGGCCTTGAAAGTGTTAGTTGCTTTGCTGTCTATGCAGGATCAGAAAGCTCTCGGATTTCATCAAAAAATAAAATATCTTAATATGTGTTCTGAAAATGAACGAAGGTCTTACGGGTTTGGAATGACAAGTGCGAGTAATTAATGAGAGAATTTTCATTTTTGGGTGAACTATCCCTTTAAGTGTCAGAATAAGTCGTTTTAATGGTGTCTGAATACCACAAAAGGGTCAGCAAGGTCTGAGGCAGAATTCCTGCGTGCTGAAAGTCTGCCAGGGGCAATGGCACCTGAAGGAGGGACTGTAGAGCAAGAAGAGAGAGAATATACCTTGAAATCACACAAGCAACTGAATGAAACATTTGTTTTGCCACATGCACTTTTTTTCTGCAGATGTACACCTGTTGATTTTATGACAAAACGTGTGTGTGTGTTCTTGTTTATGGTACATTGTGGGGACCAAATGTCCCCACAAGGACAGTAAAACCTGAAATTTTTTACATTATGCACGAGGGAAAAAAATATTAAAAATATTAAATGATGTTTATCTGAATGTGTAACAATGCAAACAGGTTTTCAGGAAGGGGTAGGTTTAGGGGTAGGGGATAGAAAATGGCGTTTGGTCTATGGAAAGTCCCCACAGTTCACAGAAACCTAACGTACGTACGTGTGTGTGTGTGTGTGTGTGTGTGTGTGTGTGTGTGTGTGTGTGTGAGATATATATATATATATATATATATATATATATATATAGAGTGGACAGCACATTCCAGGGCCCAGTTTATGGCAGGGCCCCTCTCTGGGCAAAGGTTTGTTACATTTTGATCAGATCTTGGTGGACTACCATAAGCAAACTGTCCAACGCCATCAGATAAAGATGCCAGGACAACAGCCAGACACCTCTTAAAGGGCAAGAAGAAGACCTTTGGTACAAAGCCCGGGAAGGACAGGACTTCCTATTGGTCAAAATGCAGTTTCTGCCCTCCACCCACCTACAGACTGATGGCTAAGGTTTGGCCTTTGACCGTCATAAAAATTCCTTAGGATCTCCAGACACAGCAGCAGTGGGTGAAACAAAGAGGGAGATCACAGAGTTCCATCCAAATCCTGCTAACTATGTTCTCAAACCTAAACTGATGCAACTACAACACACACATCTTATACTTATTCAGAGAAATAAGTATTCTCAGTGACAACGACGTCTAGTGCAGCATCTTACACAAACTCAGCTGTTAATGGACAAATGAATGCATGCATGACAGTTCAATCATTTTCCATCATGTTTGAACTTAATGTTTTCGTAACATTGCCAAAGGTATTATGGTTGTGGTTTGGTAAGTGAGAAAGGCACTAATAAAACTTTTGTGACACTTTTCTAAATGTGTGTTTGGACTATGCAAATGAGTTCCACAGGAGGAAAGAAGGGTGGGCCACACCATGTCCCCCGCTCTGATGGAAACGGCCAATCACAGCATGGAAATGGAGAAGCGCTAAATTGCAATCTCCTCCTCATCGGGAAGGGATAAAGGTACCCTTCCAATAGACACTCCTTGTTCTGAGTCCCGTAAGGGAAGAGACAGTAACAGAAACAACCATTTCTGAGTCTGAGTCCCGTAAGGGCCAGACACTAACAGACACACTGTTCTGAGTCCGAGTACTGCAAAGGAAAAGACGTTAACAGATACACTGTTCTGAGTCTCAGTCCTGTTACCAGGAAGACAGCAACAGAAACAACGGTTCTGAGTCTCCCCTCCAGAGAGACAGAAATGGATCAACCAAAGTTCTGAGCCTCCCGCCTGCGAGGAAGGAAATAATCTACGTTCAGACTTCAGAGTCTTAGTCCAGTGAGACAACAACAGACGCAGCATGTCCTGAGTCTCTATCATAGAGAGACTAAGCAGAGTGACCAAGTTCTGAGTCTCTAGTCCAGAGAGGCAGAAGACATACAGACATTTGCAATAAGGTTAAGCTCCGGCGAGCAAACCTTCATTTCAAGGTACTTTGGCTTGCGTGTTCCAGGCTAAGGACCTTCTGCACCTACTCCAGGGCCACATCTGCGTGTTCCAGATTTTAGGACCCTTTGGTGCTCCAGGAGATCAGCATCCTCCAGTGCTTCGTGTTCAAGGCTGTTGAAACGGATTCCTGCTCCTTTCCCCACTGCATTGTTACCAGCACAACCAGTGGATGAAGTCACCGCCACCGGACTGCTCACTCAACCACAGAGAACATAACTATCACTTATCCAAACCTCTTCCAGAGACCTTGGCATTGTTGTGTATTATCAGTATATGAAATTCTAATTTACATTAGATGTTATATAGCTGATGTCAGTTGATAAATTATTTGTTTATTTGTATGATACATAATAGGGTTCTTCACCTTATTTGGTTCAGAGTAGCAACAGTTTATCTTTCCAGATAATGTAGCTCTGACATAGCAACACCCAACATAATCACTTGCATTTTATGCATCTTATGCACTTTATTCCTTTTCATTCATGGTATTCATTTAGTAGTTGTTGATTACTCTTGTCTATCTTGTGTTAATAAAATTTATTTTATTACACTTGTGTCTTCCTTGTGTTGATAACGCAGTAAAGGTTCTACAAGTTAGGTATCCCACCAGTCTTTCTTATGTGATGTACTCATAACCACACCTGAAGTGACACGTGATCCAAAAATCATAACGTCACCTGTGACGTGAGTACCCATCACTACACTATTTCACCTGCTTAGGTTGGCGAAAGCAAAATTCACTACATATATAACCCACAATTTTTGAAAATCTGATTTATGAATTTTTAAAAATTGATTTAGTTTACTGTTACTGGTGACTCATTTGTTCTGAATCAATTTTAGTGCAGAACAAGTTTCTTTTGTTTTTCTTCTATGATCACACTAGAAATTAGCACATAAAAGTATAGTGTATAAAAATGAACTGCAATTTTTAAAATGGACTGAACAAAGATCATAAACATTTTCTGACATTCCACAGCACTTCACCTGCAGGTAATGTCGTTTTCTGCACCACCACCTCTGGCAGTTTCCAGGTCCCTCCCTCTTCATCCCACACCGCCTCCTTCCGCAGCCGATCCAGGTTACTGTAGTTACAGTCCCTACGCACCAGGGGCGCCATGCGCTCCAAAATTCCTTGAAGGAGCTGGCCTTCCCGCTCCAGACGCCGGATGGTAGCCAGATAATCATCTCTCTCCATCTCAAACTCTGCCTGAAGATCTCTGATCTCCAATTTGGCAGCTTTTAGCTGTTCATCACATAAACAGATGTTTGGACATTTTGGATTGGTTCTAGAGTTTCATCTTGTTAGAAACTAGAAATCTAATCTAAAACTAGAGAAAAGAAAAAAAAAAAAACTGTTTTTTTTTGTGGATTTTAGATCATAGTTTCTGTACATTTAGCTAATAAAGTCAAATAACATGTTTTATTCATAATTAAAGTAACAGTCAGTATGTTACAGTCAAATGTTCAGTAAATACTAAAAACTATCCAAATACTGAAATCTCTGACCTTCTTCTGCGTGTTCTCCAGGTGTCTGCTCTTGGCATGGACTTCCTCCTGAATGGAATCATATACGTTCAGAAGCACGCTGTCACTGTCCTCGCTGCTTTGGCTCAGAGCTTCGATTAGCTGCTTCTTCCTCTGGTCGGCCAGAGTCTTCCTCTGTCTGTGTCTCTGCCTCAGCTCCTCGTTTCTCACCTGCTCTCCACCCACAAACTCCTGCTCCAGCTGCTGCAGCCTTTCAGCCAACAAAATATAGTAGAGGCAGCATTATTTATCCCGTTTATCAAAGCCATCATTTCTTTAGCTATTACGGCGAAATCAGGTAAATTGGGACACTTTTTGCCATTTTGATGTTTCTATGTTTAGTTAACTAATACAAATACAATTGTAAGTTGGAATTCTTGAGGTTTCACCTCTCTAAAACATGCTTCTGGTCCAGATGACCAGGTGTGGCAACCACAACCATATCTAAAACCGAACTTTCTTCACTGGGAGCTCCTTTGACATTAGCAGCAGCAGAACACCGATTCTCCTACACAAACAAGAGTCATTTAGATTCGTGAGATTTAAAAATCCATCCAAAAACTATAAGAAAGTCTTTGAAATTATAAGCATATCCACATGGTCTACCCAGTTTCAGGCTAAATCAAAGCACCTCGGGTACATTGTGGTAAACATTCTCCTGTTCCAGTGAAGCCACAGGTGCAGTGAAGGGTTCTTCTTTATGCTGGTCCACACGAGGGCCACCTGTAACAAGAAGATTTGACCAGATTAAGAAGATAGAAAACCTAAAGATGGACCTAAATGAAACAGTATTTTCAACATTACCAGTGGCATGTGTTTGACTAGCCCTGGACCTCTCCAAAGAAGACAATCTGGTCTCATATGATGTTCTCAAGGCTGCAATGTCTTCCTGGAGTTTGACTTTGGACTCTTGTTCTGCATCGTACTCAGCTTGTAGCTTCATCAGTTTCTTCTCATATTCCTAAATTTACATGTACATATGCACATTTATGCATTTGGCAGATGCTTCTCTCCAAAGCATGCAAGGTACACGTTTTATCAGTCCTTTCTTGTCCTTTCTAAAGCCAAATGCTCTACTGTTTGAGCTTCAGGGAGGAAAACAAAAACATTAGCAAACAAAAAAGACAAACTGGATGAGTTAGTGATCATTTATTTCTATTGACAATAGAGTCAAAAGCAGAACATACAGTAGTTTGCTTTCACAGCCTTGTTGTGTTTAAAAATCACACTCTTTCAGTTTAAAGAGCTGAGTCTGAAAGAGTTGTAGGAATGACATTATGTCATGTGACTGTGGTGTAGTTCAATTATAGCCTAAGTATAGCCAACTTTTTGCTTATGGCAATTGTATTTAGGCTTCAGAATAGAAAATTCACAAAACAAAGTTTCCTCAAAAAATCCATCATCTTTTGAGGTGAAGACCTCATTCATATGTGGAAACACCACATTTAACAGTCTTCCACTGACTTTAAATCTGTACACACCTCTTTTATCCTCTCTTTCTCTGCCTCGCTCTCTGATGTGTTGCTCTGTGGTCGTGACAGCACCGCTGGAGAATCTCCTGACTTCTGACCTGCCAAAAGTGCTGATAACATACAAGAAAGTCAACAATGCGCTATTCAAACACATTCAAATTTAAACAATTGTTGTGTTTCTTACAGCTGAGGTTGGCAGATCCCAGCTGCCCAGAGATTAACGCTCGCAACTTCTTGATTTCCTCCTGATATTCACGCAGGAGGGCGTCTTTTGGGTCCTCGTTGATGCGTGGACGGTTTTGGATGCTCTTGGCGCGGTTGGCGTAGCGTAGAGTACTGATGCTCTCTTCATAATTGTTGTCGGCAGGCGAGAGACAAGCCACCATGAGGGTACGAGTGTTTCCGCCCAGCGAATCCTGAAGCAAACGAGTGAGTTTAGAATCACGGTACGGGATGTGCTTAGAACGACCGTCCACCAATGCGGATATAACATTGCCAAGGGCTGAAAGGGACAAGTTGATCTTGGTGGCCTCTTGAAGGCGATCTCCAGTAGCACCGGTTTTCGACTGACGTTCACTACCTGCAAGGTCCACGAGGTTCAGCTTCCCAGCACGCAAATGTTCTTCACCAGCAGCATCTAAGCTCATAAATAGATTACAGAGATGATTTATATACATTCATTTACATAGGACTTAGTAAATGTGAACGATTCAGACACCAACCTGTGTTGCAGATCTCCAGGTGAATGGTGAATATGGAGTGTGAGCGAGATGAATCTTTGTTCATGAGTGTGTATCCCACAGAGCGATTCCTCCAGCCCTGATCCATGATCCGCTCACATTCTACAACGCTGTGCACCGTATGCATGGACAGATCCCGTACATACACACCACGCTCAGGATGCTCCTTCAGCTTAAACACACACAGCATTGAGACATGTAGTCTGTGTACTTAAGGGTACAATGAACTATGTGTGATCAGTGGTTACATACTTCCATCTTCTGTTTGGTCTCTTTTCCCAAAAGATCTCTGATTTCCTCTTTGTAAATTTCCAGGTAAGAGGCCCGTACGAGGAATTTTGTGTTCTCTGCACACTTTATAGAAAAAGTTAAGTTTTAAGATCACTTATATCACAATGAATATAGCTAATTATACAGTAGGAATTACATTAGAAGTGTTTTTGCAAAGCGTCTCTTATGCTCACCAAGTCTGCATTTATTTGAACAAAAATACTGTGAAAACTGTAATACTGTGAAATGTTAATACAATTTAAAATAATTGTTTTCTATTTTAATATATTTTAGAATGTAATTTTTTCCTGTGATGGCAAGCTGAATTTTCAGCATCATTACTCTGGTCTGCAGTGTCACGTCATCATCCTTCGGAAATCATTCTAATATGCTGCTCAAGAAACATTTCTACTTATTATCAGTGTTGACAATAGTTGTGTTGCTTCATATTTTTGTGGAAACTGTGATACATTTTTTTTCAGGATTATTTGATGAATAGAAATTTGAAAAGAACAGCACTTATTTAAAATAAAAAGAACTTTTGTAACAATGTACAAGTCTTTACTGTCACTTTTGATCAATTTAATGTGCCATTGCTTAACAAAAGCATTAAATTCTTAAAAAAAAAAAAGAAAATCTTACTGACCCCCAACTACAGAATTGTAGTGTATATTTTACTTCATCATTCATATTGAATATTACGTCAATGAATAATAGAAGTGAATGTGATGTTTTATACTACAATGGTAACATCTATATAAAATCACATGATATGCAAATTGGTTACCTGGATTGTCTCAAAGATGTGCTCAAAAGCTCTAGGGATGATTCCCCTCTGGGATGGAGGATCTAGAACACCTTGCATAGTGAACGACTTGCCACTGCCTGTTTGTCCATAAGCAAAAATTGTCCCATTGTAGCCCTCAGTTACACCCTATTTGCAAAAAAAATTATACAGTATTTGACAGACAGACAGATAGATACTCGAAGCTTAATATTCAGAGTCTAAAGGGCCCAACTTACACAGCATCTAGTAAATAATCAATAAAAGGAAGGACTGTAGGTTACTTCCATGACAGATTTAAACTCTGTGGTGTTCTGTTTCAGATGAGAGACAACAGGTATCAGATAACCATATCTATGGGCATGCACGCTGGAAAGTAAATGGCCCCTTATCGAGGCTCTAGCTGTCACATTGACCAATCCCATACATACATAAACACATAAATCAATATTACCTCCACCAGAGGATATGCGATCTCGTTATAGATCTGCTCAGTGGAATGGCTTATATAATAAGTCCCATCAAATGTGAATTGTTTGGGCGGCTCTTCCGTGGCTCCAGGTTTCTCAATGAAACACTGACAGTGACTGCTGTCAATCGAGATCACCATCTTACAGTTCATCGCCTTCTCTCTCTCGTTCAGAGATCGACATCTGACGACCACCTTCACCGATTCTGATGCCATCTGGACGGATAGGGTGGTCACTGCTTATCGGCTGAACAGAAATGGAAATAACACTCCAAAGATCAGACTGCGGTGTGTCATGGTCATCTCAGTAAAACAAGCAGCTCTTCTGTTATTAGAAACGACGCTTACGAACACTGTCATCCGGTCCGGATTCCGTAAAGGCCCGTTTGAGTTCAGGCTCGGGTTCGCGAAATTGAATAAAGCAGCACGTTTCTCTTGCTGCGGCTTTCAGCGTCGCCTAGCAACCTCACACTTCAAAAGAGCCGGCAGTATCTGCAGAAACCGCCCACATTGACATGCGCACTGAATATTAAACATTATTTGCATACAATATAAGTATCCGGCTTGTACTAAAAAACATGTTAAGATATTTTGCATAAAGTAATAAAATCTGTTTTTATTACGAGAGCATTATTTACTCCAAACGCGCAGTATAATTTAATACAGCGTGAAAATCTTTTTTTTTTTCTTTTTTTAAATATGCTAACCTGTCCTTTCATATCTAAATATACAATACGATCTAGTCTCTGTTTAAGTAGCAGTATTCCACTGGTTTCTTCCAAAGTAATAAACATTAAAAAGAAAAAAAGAAAGAAAAAGAGGCAAAATGACTGTATAGTAAGTTTATGCAAAGAGGCAAGACACTTAATTAACATTGGTGCAAAGCTAATGACAGAAAATGTGTGCATTTATGAGGTGAAATGTGCAAGAGTTGCAAAACATTAAGAGAGCAAAGCCAGACAAAGGAAAAGAAGAAGAAAAAAAAAATCCATTCTCTGGATGTGTTTAGATTAGCGCTAAAAAGCTCTCTTATAAGGTGAGTGAAAAAAATGTCCAAAAATCAATGTAAACACATACAGCACAGAATTTAAGACATAATACATGGGACATAAAACGTATATAGTCCGCACCTTTGCAAAAGCTGTCGAGTATACATTTACATCTGACATTTAGGCTACATGAAAAACGTAAGTGCTTGTTTCCCTGGAAAAGAAATTTAAACCAAAACAACAATTTGAGCGCTTTAGGTGGGCTGAGGTGTTTGCCAACAGGCAAAACAGAAGTGTCCTTTTAAAATATCAACAAAGTGTGCCAGTGACTTTAGTAAACATTCCTAACAAGGATCTTATGTCAGCAGCTCTGTAAAGTTTAAAATCTAATATAAAACGTTTTTAAAAAAAAATTATTGTATAAATAAAAAGTCCATGAAAGACAGGATTCAAACCCAACTTTGGTTTTTGAATGTGCCTTTCTTGTTGTCCTGCAGTGAACGTGAACTCTTATTCACAATCTCTTCCCAATCGTAGCAGTGGTTGACACGGGCACAGCTTAAAGAACATTCCAGCTCCTCAGTGAACTCTGTGTAGTGTTCAATCAAAGCAGCAAGGCTTTCAAAGTCACTGTGGCATTTCTGTAAAGAACATTAAATATTTACTACCTTGTACTTCTGATGCAAGTAGTTAAAGAGTGGAGCAAGCAACACAAAATACTAACAAGAAAACTTCCATCTTTGCTCACCTCAAGCCGGAACTTCCCCTTGGAATTCTTAATAGCATGAGTTACCAGTCCTGAGGGAAAGCGGACTATGAGAGACCCACGGTTGGGCTTTTTGGGATGAGGACATAGTAGGAAGGCACCCAACACATCATCTACCAGCAATGAGGAACTACAGTTGCTGAAATGGAAACCAGAGACTCAGCACTACACTGAACAATACACATACTAGATTAAAAGCAATGTGAATTCATTCCTTTGATTTACTACCTTGCTTATTTGCTTAAAGAGAGAACAATTTTATTTTTTATCTTTATATGCTGTAGAGGTAGATCTCCCAAGAATCAATTTAGAAAAAAGCAATTAAGCTCAACAGACTGCATTTGACCTTAAATATGACAAATGGCAGAATAAAATATTGAAAAATGTGTTTAAAATAGAATTATGCAATCTGGGGAAACATGCAAAAGCTACTATTAAGAGGTAATGCTTTAAAAATGCATAAAGCATTGAGATTTATGTGACTCATACCCAAAAATGAAAATTTGCACAAAATTTACCCACTCTCAGGCCATCCAAGATGTTAATCACAATAATCCACACCACTCCAGTTCATCAATTAACATCTTATGAAGTGAAAAGCTGTGTTTTTGTAAGAAACAAATCCATCATTAAGGCATTTTAACTTTAAATTGTCACTTTAGATTTCTGATTGTGTCAATAATAGCACTTCCATTAATAAAAAAAAAAAAAGGGAAAGTCCATCCCCCGTTGTCCTCACATTAAAATCAATAGACACATATCCGGACTCAGAGATGACTTTTTCCACTGGAGAAAGCAATATTGTGTAGGATTCATACAGTAGCCAGAAGCAATCTTAATGACAGATTACTGCAATCGTGCAATTTTTTTTTTTTTTTGCTTCACAAGACTTTAATTCATGGACTGGAGTCATGTGGATTATTGTGATGTTTTTATCAGCTCTTTGGACTCATTCTGATGGCACCCATTCACTGCAGAGGATTCACTGGCGAGCAATGATGTAACATTAAATTTATCCATATCTTTCCCCATGAAGAAACAAACTGATCTAAATCTGGATGGCCTGAGGGTGAGTACATTTTCAGCAAATCTTTATTTGTTCCTTTAAATTTACATAAGTAAACAACAGACTTGATTGTCTTACTGCACCAATACTGACCTAGACACGCCAGCCCAGCACCACACAGCTTGAGCCAGAGCTTCTTCTGTCTCGGCTAAACTGCGAGCTCGAGAATTGCATGCTTTTGCACTGGCCTGTTCCTTTTCTGTTTCACAAAAAGAAAAGATTCTTCAGATTCCCACAGGAATCAAGTTCCCAATAGTTTCACAAATGATATGTCCATGTTTGTTTTCTTTGGCAAAAGAAAACACTGCAGCAATCCTAGTGTGGACTGACCACAAGTTCAGTCTTATTTTAGAATAATCTTATTTTAGTAGCACACATATTACTGACTGGAAAAAAAGAGATATACATGAGAGAAAAAAAAAAAAAAAAAAAATCCATATTTTAGAAATTCCCAACACCTTTTTTGACTCACCAACCACTAAATCCAAAAATAATTAAGTATAATAAATTAACCCACTGTGTCTTAAGCCAGCCACCTTAACTATATGTGAGCATTACCTAATGAACTCCCTCACTCTCGAAAGTGTTCTATGAACACTTATCCCACCTTGTGTGGCACTCAGTTTATCCTGCAGGTGCCGCTGTTTCAGGGGAGTAAATGTAAAAGAGCGATAAGCTCCGGAGCGCAGCTCTTTAGTTCGAATCGCCTTTTTACGAACTATAGTCGGAGAGGAAGTTGGCCCCTCTTCAGGACTGCTGACTTGCTCCGTGCTTGGCTGCGAGAACACCTGTTCAGGGAAATCAAGATGAACACTGCAGAACAGTACAGCATTCAAATTGTTGGGAAAAACTCTCTCAAAGGAATATTGAGGGTATTTACAACTCTTAACAACAAGCTCTAGTGACAGTATCTGTGGGTCATGCTGTCAATTTAAAAAAAAACAATGTGTGGGTTTTAAAAATAAAGTATACATATTTTAATAATAATAATAAATAATAATAATATTAATATAAATAATATGATAAATAATTACATTCAATTGTATATACAATTTATCAAATAATTTAGACTAGATTTAAACAGACTTACAGTTTAAGTTTTTTCTTTGTGTGTGTTACCAAAACCTCAAGCTGCAAATGTAGTTTCAAACAACAACAAAAAAAAAAAAAAAGGGACAAATCAATTTTCTATGGTAGAGTAACCTGCAAACCCAGAATATTCCTTTAAATAGTATCAAACTAGTACTTATATCAACTGCTTTATTACATCTGCATCACTTTCATTTGAAAGCTTATCAAGGTTATGACAATCTTCATAAAGCAATATATACTAGATATGGTGAGAACAAACCTTTGCCCCTGGTAGCAGGCCTTGAGTTGGGGCCCTGCGGAAAGACACCAAGGCACTAACACTGAGAGGGAATCCTTGATTAAGCAACGATGGGGTTCGAGTTGGTTTCTTCCCTGAACACTCATCCTGTGCTTCCTCTGGGTGTTTCTCCAGAAAATACAGTTGAAAACAGCGGCAAAGCAACAGGTTCAGGAACTGGGCCTTTGAGTAAAACCAAGAAATGAAAACAGTGGTTGAGCAGTTTCTCTCAGTCTTGGCACTTCTAAATATCACCACTGTGACTTGAAAAACTGAAAACCACATCCTTGATTCTAGAGCCGACATGTGCAATATTACAAACACAATATGACGCTTTAGTACTGAAGTGATTAACACATCAACCACAAAACCTTTGCTGGGTTTCATCATGGTAATGCTTACAGCTCGGGCATGTCTGGCTCTGAAGAGGTGGCAATAGAGCTGGGCATCAGAATTTCCAGGATTATGGGAGACAAAGGCAAACTGGGCATCAGACGGACGGGCAGTGGACAGCGAGACTCGACACATGGCGTGAGCCATGAGGAGCGTCTGATGAGATGAATAACAGAGTTCAACCATATGACATACACAAAGAGAAATGTCAGAAATCCTAAAACGAGCTTACCACTTCATCTTCATCATAAACTTTGACTCCCTTGACAGAGAACCTCAATGAGACTGTTCGCTTGCTCTTGCAGTTCTGCAGATACAGATGTTCATAAATCATCTACATTACCAGTCAAAATATGATTATTTTCTACAAAACTAATTGCAAGCACATAAACATATGTATTTAGATCAAAAGGCTCTTAAGATCATTAAAAACAAATTTAGTCAAGTGTCCAAACTTTTGTATGGTAAACAAACATAAACCAAACATACTCTTGAGACTCATGTAACAGTACACAAATTACCTTGAAAGACTTCAGCTGAGTGTGCAGCTGCTGAATCTGATCATCCAAACAACTGTCATCCACAGGAAATGAGCCAATATACTAGACAAATGGAGTTTTTACTCAGCAAAAGCAACAAAACTGTGAGTTCATGATGCCATCATCCCAATGTGTGGGATGAAACTATACAATAAAACCACATATTCAAAATCGACTTAGTTGCAATATCAGATTTAAAACATTTAAGACAATATCACCTCAGCAGATCTTGTAACAATCCCATGCTCCCTGCCTGCTGTCTCACCCATGTCTCAATCTAAGCCTGGCGTCCTTTGCCTTACCTACTGTTCAAAAAAGGGGAAAAAAAGATAAGATAGGTCAAACAACGAGAATGACACACATTCCCCCAAGATACAGGCTGTGCAGCGTTCAGATTCGAAACGTGCCAAAAATGGCCAAAATGAAAGTATGTTTTGAAACACAGCCAAACAGAACAGTTTCCACAAAAAGCGAAATGTTTTGATTTCTACTTTTTTTTTTGACATAATGCTTTAACTGTAACGCTTGAGTAATACTACAAGGATCAAGAATGTTGCTGAAATAACAGTAAAACGGACAGAAGAAACAAATACAAACTTACAAACATTCGTCCACGCGACTGAGCCTGGCAGGGTGGGTCGATTATCCTCCAGGGTTTTGCAATCCTGACTCACCTTAATCCTCTAAATCCCGCCTATCTAGAGCCAGACTGGTCCGTATTCATCTGAAAAGATTTGACAAGACTCTCCGCCTACACCACACAAGGATCCAGTTAATTCGTTTCGGGAACTCCGACTCTTTGAAGTGAATCAAATTGATTCACTTAAAAGAGTCTGATTTCCCGAATCCCGACTCTTGGAAGTGGAAAGGAAATCGAAAAGGAATCGCTGAATCTTGTCTTAATGATTCATTGAACATTTCAAACCAATTGATTCAATCAGTGCGTTTGAAATATTCAAGAGAATATTCTGCGATTATTATTAATTAATTTATTTTTTTGATATCACTCAAGTGTGTTAAATGTCAGGAGCGATAAATACTGTAAATAATGTTTTTGTTTGGGCTTCTCCCAGACACAAACGCTTGCTGTCCACAACCGGATTCAGAAATATTATTAGATAATTAACTTATTTAAAATTATCTTTGTGTTCACAACATGTCCTTATGTATTTACAGATTACAGATAGCTGGTTCTTTACAAACGAACAACCATTTATACCACAGACAAAACGGCATGAATTCGCTTCGGACTGAATTGGTTTTATTTGCGATTCCGCTCGATTGATTCATTAAAAGGAACCAACTGAAAAGAACGATTCGTTGGCTAATAGAACATGACTAATTAACCCTTATCACATATGATTTTCAACGAAAGTCAGGAAAATATTTACATCATACTGAAACATGAATTTTCATGACATTTCTAACTTTTTTTCTTAACAAAGCATATGTTAAGCAATGTAGTTGACGTGGAGTTAATCATAAAGTGCCAAGAAAATTTGATCTTTTTTATACAGGGGATAGCTGGATTCTGTAAAATTCTGTAAGATACTCGAAATACTGTAAGCCTCAAGACAAGTCAAAAGTCAGAAGATAAGTTATTGTATGTAAACATTTCAGTGCTTAGTATACTAAATGAAAGCATGCCTTAAGCGTGTTTTAGAACAAGAATAAGAATTTGCCATGGTGAATTTCACATCAATGGCTCTGATGAGGACACAAACCTTGTGTTTCAGAGCTTGAATCATTTGGTAACCCCTTTTAAAATTGCTGGTTTATCATTAACCTTAACTGAGTTTTAAACCAAACTACTCAAACAAAACAATGGCCAAATAATGAAGTACAAATATAGTCACTTTATTAAGGACTACAGAAAAGTTATATCAGTTACATGCATGCAGGGTAAGGTAAGCAATGCTCATAAAATTACATCTAACCCCCCTGATAAACTAACGCACAAAGAGTATGATCGGGTTAATAGTGTGTCAAATGTTTTAAACATCTGCTTGGAAAATCTTCTCAACTTATATTCTTCTTCATAGACTATACAGAACAAAAAGAGAGTTGTGGATATGGATGCCAATGTTTCTTTAATGCATCTTAATAAATCCAATTTTGCATTCATTTAGACTGTTCGACTGAAAGTTAGGCATCAATAATCGTTCTTTACTTTGACTTACACAAAAGAACCAACATCAACAAAACGTTCTTGATTACAATAGTAGCTAAAGACCTAACTTCACAAAACATGACCCAAAAAATGGAACTAAAACTTACAAAGAGAGTTTTCTTGAACACTGATGAGAAAGGGGCGATTGAACAACTGAAATGCTTGCCTCTACAGAAAGACTGACTACAGGAACTTTAAATAATTGATTTTTTTGTTGATACAAGCTCCTTCTTGATGTTCTCATAAGGGTGACTTGAATGATCATCTTAACACAAACAGTAGCATTTCTACGCTATATCTTTACCTGTAATTTAAGAATACTGAACATAAAATGCCTGTATTTGAATGGCAGAATAGCTCTGAAGAGGTCCTATATTCATCAGAGGCCCCAAGACGAGGAGAATATGGAAGTTTCTACAAAAATAAGAAGAGAAAATAGCCAGCACTGCAGTCTACGGAGCTACAGTTGATCTTTTCAGCTGTCGGCAAGCACGGGATTCATTTCCGGGCTCGGAGTGACTTGCGGGCGGCAGGTTTAGCCTTCACAGCTGATTCAGTTGCCTCCTTCTTAGCTGCCTTGGGCGACGGCCGTTTGGACCCCCTGCTTGTCATCTTTTTGGCTACTGGTGTTTTAGGTTTACTGGTTGGGGCAGCTTTCTTGACTGGTGTGGCTTTAACAGGCTCTGGTGCCTTTCTCGATGCTGCTTTGCTCGCAGATGCTGGTTTCTTGGCTGGTGGAGGGGCTTTCTTGGGAGATGCAACTGATCTCTTTGAAGCAGGAGGTTTTCTGCTGACTGGTTTAGCCCTTTTATTTGGACGAGCCTTAGACGCAGATGTCCGGTTTGCACGTTGGGTTCTGTGGACAAGCAGAAAGCATGAAACCAAAAGTCTCTATGATATTTTGAACTGTAGATACAGTTTCAAATCTCTAAAGCTAAGAATGATCACAAAGATAATATGTCACACTCATACTGTTCTGTGATGTACTTCACCTCTTTCTTCGAGGGGGCTCATCCTCATCAGATTCCTCCTCTTCTGATTCTTGCTCTGACTCTTCTTCGGATTCTTCATCAGAATCGTCACCTCTCTTGCGTTTAAGTTTCTGTCCCTCCTTCTGTTTAAGTTTTTCCATCATTTCTGGAAACAGAACCGCCGGGCTGCAGGAGAAGCGACAGACAACTTGTTAATTCAAGTTCTCACCTTTATCACACTTCTAGGACAAAATCGAAAAACATCAGAAAAAAAAAAAAGACAATCCAAAAACAATCCAATTTATGTTGTGGCTGAATTGTTAAAGGGATAGTTCACCCAAAAATGAAAATTCTGTAATTAATTAATTAATTGACAGGAATTTTATTTTTGGGTGAACTATCCCTTTAAGAGTTAAATAGATAGTTCACCCAAAAAATGCAAATCTATAAGACATGGCCTCAAAATGGTTTTGGACCACATTGATATTTACTTTATGGACAAAAACAGCTAAAATATTCTTCAAAATATATTCTTTTATATTCCACAGAAGAAATAAATGTAAAAGCCCAAAATAAAATTTTAGGAGTGTTATTTTATTATAATTCATTTTAGTATTTATTCATATTTTTGAATCAGCTTATATATTTTCTGTTTAATTTTAATTGTAATATTTTCTTATGTGTTTCAGTAATTTTTCTTGTTTTTTTTCTTCATATTTCTATTTAGCTTCATTTATTTTATTTCAGTTTCTCATTTTCAACTACTATTATTTTATTTCATCTTTATTACAATTTTCAAAAACAATTTTTAACTATTTTAGTTTTAGTTAACAGTAATAAGCTGGCTTACGGTGAGCTGAACTTACCTCGGGTAATACGGATAGCTTAGCTGGTATGACCCACTGAGTCCATGACCAGAAATCTGCTCCATCCATCCCATCATTTTACACTTCTGCAAGGTTCGCTTCAGGTTTGACACTAGCCGTAAGACAGAAAACATTCATAAAGGTTCTGCATAACACATTAAATTACAACAAATACAGAGAGATAAAAATGGTGGCTGTAATATAAACAAAGACAGATCAAGACAACTATTTATGAAACAAAAGAACAACTCATTTGAGAATAACCATTAGAACCAAACCCAAAACAAAGGCAAACTTAATTCAGTCCTCAGAGAGAAAACTCTCCCTAGGCTGTGATGAGTGAGGAGTTAGTGTACCGTACCGACAAAATAGCTGTTCTGCTCCTTCTGTCTCTCCACCAGGAATTTGCGCAGTATGGTGATGCTGCAGGTCTTAGGCTCATTCATGGCTGTGATGGCGGCCACTATGGCATCTTCCAGCAGCCCGCCACCCATAAGCACTTTATTCCCAGCTTTCTTCAACTGTCAAACGCAAATGCAGATTCTCATCAAACCTGCTTTTAGGTGCTGAGCGATTCAGGAGGTTAACTAACCTGGAATGTTCCAGAAGCTCCCTTGCCAGTGATCTGCTCCAAGTAGCCCTTTTCCACAGATTTCTGCAAGCAGTTCTTCAACACATCAGGCCTTAGAGAGATTTACAGACCAGCACAAATCTTACAATCTTTCAGGCAAAATGTACATACACAATTTCAATTTGTAACTAACTAACTAATCATGACAAAATCTAGTATGTACCGAATGCAAATGTTTTGCATGTATGGAGTAATACTTTTATGCCGTAAAGATGCATTAAATGAATCAAAAATTACAGGAAAGACATATAGATTCTATTCATCAAAGAAACAAATTCAAACAGAAAAGAGTTATTTTAAATGACAATATATTAGTTTTTACTGTATTTTTGATCAAATAATTGCAGCCTATGTGAACATAAAGAGACGTCTTTCAAAAACATAAACAAATTGTACATATCCCAGACTTCTAAGATTTCATTCCCAGTCTTCCTAATGTTAAGCAATTTCTTTCAGGTCCAAACTGTTATTGGATGTTGCCCTAAACACAAGGAAATAATGACCTGCTATCCACGCTGAGTTGTGGGAAGTGTTGCTCCAGGTACTTCTTGATTAGGATGTAGGAAGCCTCCTTAGGTTCACAGAGTCGGGTGATGATCAGAGGCAGAGACTCTCCCAGTGTCTCTTTCGTCCCGCCAGACGTGGCTGGCTTCTGCACAACATGACATCGACAAAAAACAAAAGAGTAAAAAATGATGACAAACCACCAAAAAAGTACTCAACCTAATGTATCTCAGCAATAACAGCAATGCAGACAACAAACAAATGATGTTTGGATACCTTTCCAATGGCGAAACTTCCAGAGAAGCCTTTGCCCTTCAGCTATGGGTGAAGACAACAAGACAAAGTTTGCTTTTGACTTAATCTACATATAAAATGAGAAATATTCATGTATCGAATTGCAAATCACCTGTTTGACAGTGCCCTTCTCAACTAGTCGCTTCAGAGTCCTCTTGTAGAGGTTTTTAGTCTTTTTGTCCATTTCCATAGATGGATATTTCTTCATGGCATATTTCACAATGGTGATCGTAGAGGCACCACTCCGCTCTTTGCAACTCTGTAGGTAGAGAGTAAAGATGTACAAATTAGATGGCAATTTTTTCAAATCTGCAAAGAATTTCCAAATTTCCAAAGAATAGAGTGCTGCAAGAATGAGTCTGAATGAAAACTTTCGGTTAAATGTCTGAAATAAGGTATTTGGTTGACTCAAGTTAAAAATATATTCAAGTTTTATTCTAAAACGCAAAATACTACCATAATAACCCAATTTTTTAAGCTTTAACATCTCATTAAAAAAAGCTAAATGGGACAACGGAGGTTGTTGGGAACATTAAATGTCATCACGTCAGACAGGTTTGTTTATAGCCTACTTTTAACTTTTGACTTCTGGCGATTGCATTTAGGCTTCAAACTTCCTAAAAGCTGTTAATTTGTGAAGATCATCACGATTAACAAAACATGTACTAATCATAATCTTTTGTTGTTCACAGAGCTTATTTTCTTCAATAATCCAAAAGCCATCCTACTGGGTTTTTGGCAAAAGAACCAGGCTGTTGCTAACTTCTACATTGGCCTTAAAAAACACGTCATCACTGCAGCATTTTATACTGGTGTACATATTTTACTGATTAGTGAGTAAAACCCTACTTAGTCAAATCCTCTCTAAAAGATAATGGAATAGTTCAATTCTGAACCAGACCTCAATTGCTTCTATGAGGATTTCTTCAACTTTGGGCTGGGAAAGAGAGGTTGAAGCCAGTTTGTTGGCGGAAATGGTCGCCCAAGCAGGAATCTTCTTTTTCACCTTTTTCCCTTTGTCATCTTCCTTGTCACTGCACCATTCAAGCAAAACAAATTCATAACATGCTTACCAAGTCATTTTTATTCAATAGGCTAAACGAGTGGAAATGATCAAATGTTTAAATAATAAATGTATTTTTTGTACAACAGCCAGACTTACATTTTGGCTACAACGTCCTTGACTTTTTTCTTCTTGCTCTTCCCTTGTTCAGCTGCTGCTTCTTCAGATTTCTCACCCTCATTAGGTGTTTCTCCTTCATCTTTGGACTGCTCTTCACCATCAGTGGTCGCCTCCTCCTCTTCACCTCCTGCTTTCTTTTCCTCCTTGGTTTCAGGTTTAGTGGGCGCTGAATCTTTCTCTTTTTCCTTCTCCTTCTCACCTACAGGTGCAGACCCTTCGGCAGGAGCATCTGTGGAACCGAAAACAATGAGATGCATGGAACTGTTCAAGCAAAATTCACACCACTTGTGCATTATTTCATAAACTCTCCTGAAGCCATATGATTTCAGGGAAAGATTTCAGTGCTTAGTTGCCTGTATTCCAATATTATTTCAGCATATAATGACAGAATTTTTTATTTGTGGGAGAATTACTCCTTATGTGACCTATGTGCCAGGTAAGGGGCAATACGTACCTCCCTCAGGGGCATTTGCTGGGGGTGCATCCTCTTTGGGCTGGGCCGCAGCTGATCGGCGAATGGGCATGATTCTAACCTGCCAATAAATAAAGAGTTTATGAATATGAATATGAATATATATATATATATATATATATATATGTGTGTGTGTGTGTGTTTCATTTATTTCATTTCGAACATGTTGTATGCATCTAAGCTGGGAATGCAATAAAAACATGTTGCATTGTTTATTACGTTATAATGCATGGCATTGTGGAGACTGCAGATTTATTTACAAAATGACAGGATTTTTAGGCAGTGTTTATGACACCTGAAATGAACGCCCATGACCTCTGGCCAGCAAAGGGAAGCTCGTGCATAGAAAAACACGTCGACAAACACGCGCTGGACATAAAGGCACAGCAAATTAACTAGAAAGGAGCAACAATCTCATTGTTTATCTGCTCCACACACAGTCTTTATTGATATATGCAGCGAATAGCGTGCATAAAGTCACACCTGCACACGTTATACCAATGCACAGGAACTGAACTGCACGTAAAACCCAATATAATCGAAAATGGCCATTTTGTCCATTTTGCCCTGTACAGTAATGGCGCTGCGTTAGGCTGAAAATGGAAAATGCACGAGACTGCAGATTCAAAAGATTTAATAAAACACACACGCCTGCAGAACGTATAAAAGATTCTGTAAACTGAGGATGCACAATTTCAGAATGAGCTTTTTAAAGCATACCTTGGTGTACTGGTTTATCAGTTGAAAGAAACACTCCCTTCCTTTTTGGAATTCTCTGTTTACGTGCCCCTCCCCCCTCGTGCGTACGCATAGCGACGTACGTGTGCGCGCAGGCGTGCGCGTGCCAGGACCAGGTCGTCCATTGTGAAGAAAATTCTTTAAGCATCATTACTCCAGTCTTCAGTGTCACATGATCCCTCAGAAATCATTCTAATATGCTGATTTATAATCATTGTTGGAAACAGTTGTGCTGTTTTATATATATATATATATATATATATATATATATATATATATATTTTTTTTTTTTTTTGGGGGGGGGGGGGGGGTGCTGTGATAATCTTTTTTTACAGTCTATGATTGTGAGCTACAGACAGCGAAATGACATTTTGTGCTTAAACACTGTTACTAAGTTCTAAAGCATATTATAGAATGACTTGTTTAGATAACATTTACTTAATGCTTTTGTTTCATTCTGTTTAACGGGCGAAAAGGCTATTTTATATATATATATATATATATATATATATATATATAAATCTTTTTTATATTTATGTCTATATTAATAAAAATAATAAAACAATAAAAATGTTCAAAATAATGAACATGAAAAAATATGTTTCCTGTTTGGCTTGGTTATTCGTTATTTGCGAATTAAATCATTTGTATGTCAACACAAGATGGCAGTAGGCTACTGCCACTGGATGCATAGAATTAAACTTAGATTTCTATCATACAGAGATGTTTTTTAAACTTCTTCCACATGTACTACTTCTTATACACTTAAAAAAATAAACATATGAAAAACTAAACTAAAAACTAAAAAAACTAAAATAATTATATTAAAAATACATGTAAAAGTAATAAAAAAGTATGATATTATTACAGTAATATGTTTTTGGAACAAAACAATGTTGTTTTTAAACACCTTGAAGTATACCACATGAATATTATGCTGCATGAATATGGCAATATGGTAGCTGACAACTATTTTGAATCACTTTTTTAAATAAAATGTAATTTATATTTAATGCTTAAGGTGCTTAACCTTCAAAAATATAATTTATTCTCTTCAGAAGGTTCAACTTTATAATATAAGCTATTTTTCATAATTACTTTTATATGAGGATTACAATAATTTATTTTAAATTAGGTTTTATATCATGAGGTATATTAATTAGGTTTATATAATAAGGTATGATATAAATCTAATATATATATATTAGATTTATATCATACCTCATAACTAACTAACTCTAGTTAGTAACTCTAACTAACTGGAATGTTCCAATTTCTAATAAAATTGCTTCTTAAAATAAATTTAAATTGAGTTTAGCATGCTATACTGCATGATACCAGTGTTATTTTAGTATCATTGAGATATTATTGTTTTTATTAATGTAACTGTGGTTAAAGTTGTAGTCATTTTTAGTTGTTTTTCTCTCTGTGTGTGTGTGTGTGTGTGTGTGCGTGTGTGTTTGTCTATATAGTTTTAGTTATTAGTTTTATTACTTTTTTAGTTATTTTAGTACATCAAGTTAAAATAAATTAAAATAAAATGTTGCCTTGGGAAATAACTGAAAAAGAAAGTTTTTTAAATATCCACTGTCGTTCAAAAGGTTGGGATCAGTAAGATTTTTAGTGTTTTTAACGGAGTCTCTTATGCTCATCAAGGCTGTATTTATTTGATCAAAAATACAGACAAAAATTATTGCAATTTCTAATAATGGTTTCCTATTTTAATATACTTTAAAATATAATTTATTTCTGTGACGCAGTGCTGAATTTTCATCAGCCACTACTCCAGTCTTCAGTGTCATATGATCTTTCAGAAATCATTCTAATATGCTGATTTATTATCAGTTTTGAAACTATTGTGCTGATTATTGTTTTTTGGAAAGGTCTCCTGCAACAGTTGGACTCCAATACTGCACATACATTCCTCATTATGTTAGACTGATGATTTTTTTAAAATATATTTTTCTCAACTTTTTATATTTATTTATTAAATTTTTTTCACAAGTAAATTTTGTAAATGTTGATGGGTTTTTGGTATATAAAGAAATAGGATGGAAATGCTGCTTTTCTCATTCATTCTTTGTGCTGTAATACAGTAGGTAAAATGAAAAGATATTATTCTTATCCAATAATGAAATACTTGTGTGACAAATCATTCAAACTTCAAAGATAAAAGTTCATCGATTATGTAATGCTCCCTGTTTTTAGTGTTTTTTTTTTTAAATCAGTGTGTTATGAATGAAATGTATGTTTTTTTGAATGAGAATTGTTGCCAGTGTTATGATGAAACAAGCTTATTTTGAGACCCATATGAAGTGTTTTGTTGGTCTGAGTGAGTTTTGGAGGTTAGATGAACCGTTTCGCCAAGATTCATGTTGGTAATGCAGACTGTATGAACAGTTTTGAAAATGTGGTTTCAGTATTGAACAATGCTTGTTAGCAATCGAAAAAAACTGTTCTTTTTAACTTTTTATTTATCAAAGAATCCTGAAAAGAGTATCACAGGTCCGAAAAAAAAAAAAAAAAAATTTAAACAGCACAACTGTTTCCAACAATGATTATAAATCAGCATATTAGAATGATTTCTGAGGGATCATGTGACACTGAAGACTGGAGTAATGATGCTTAAAGAATTCAGCTTCGTTTCACAGGAATAAATATTATTTTAAAATATATTAAAATAGAAAACAGTTATTTTAAATTGCAATATTTTACAAAATTACAGTTTTTTTCTGTGTTTTTGATCAAAGAGATACAACCTTGATGAGCATAAGAAACTTTCTTTCTTACTGATCCCAAACTTTTGAATGGCAGTGTATATTTTATTTTATTTCTGTTAACATTTATTTTATTTCAATAAATTATTATTATTATTATATTTATGTATTTATTTATTGTTTAATTTTTTGTTGTACTTCTTTTTATGATAACCCTGCAGGACACTGCATGGACAATATCCACTATTGTTGTGTCAGAAATTCTATGTTATTATCAATGTTTTTAAAATGGTGATGACGCAGTCGGTTTTGTATAAGAACACAGAATAAATGCATGTTTTTTTTTCTGGTGCACAAGAGGAGACTATAAAGAGAAGACAGTGCAGAACACAACCTGTGGGGTTTCACGCAGTATTGAAACAGCACCCACACACTCTGTGTTTTTAAAGTCCAGCATGTGGCATGCCACACAATCATCCACCCCTGCAAAAATACAAGACACAAAGCTTTATTCAGCTAAATCACTTTTCTATCAGCTTCCTAAACACATCTGGTCTCTGAGATGTTAGATTGATCTTTTTTTTTTTTGGACATTTGTGTTTTGTGCCTGCTTCCATAAAAGCAGTGAAATTACAATGTGGTTACCATGCCAACACAAACCTTCATCTTTTTAGAGAGATAGCCCACTGTTTCCTTGGAGACAAATGTCCGAAATCAGTGTACAAGTGGAGCTGTTTTAGATGTAATAGTATCAGAGCTAATGCTCTTTTGGCATCATTTATATCTCAGTGTTTTATTCCTAGACAAAGTTGCATCTGTTCCAGTTACTTTGCAGGGAAATGATAAATAGAAGAATCCTGAACTAGACAGCATTTTAACAGCATAGCCCCACAACATCAGTGTGTGCTTCATTAGGTTTGTAGCACTTTCCACTTTAAACACTTAAAAATGAAGAATGAAGTCTGGTTGAAAATGAAAGGAAGTGGTTAACTATCATAAGGCATAAAAATAGTTCATATCACAACAATCCAACTCTCTCCATTCCATTGACTTTGTATTGCGGGAAGCTGCCTCCTAGTCATTTAACAAACAACAGAACAATGTCTAAAAGCTGAAATGTAACTAGGTGTACAGTAAACAAGCTAAAAAACCCAGAACTACGTTTTTATAAACTGTCGACCCCCAAAAAACGAGCGTTTAAGGACAAAAAAGTAGAGCGCAACGTGTCATATTACTCAGATCTGCGCCCACTAGAGGGAAAAGTAATCGGCGACAGGAAACATTCATTATTTTTTTTGACCATGTTAGACATTATTTCACCACCCTATGTGAACCTGAGAAGATGAGATATATGGAGAAACTAAATTTTATTGGTCTGTGTTAGTGCCCCTTTTCCTTACCTTCCTTTTGTTTGAGGAAGCATCCAACTGAATGGCCCAACGTGAAATACCCCGACATCTACAACTATTTGTCCTTAAACGCTCGTTTTTTGGTGGTTGACAGCTTATAAAAAACATAGTTCTGTTTTTTTTAGCTTGTTTACTGTACACCTTATCATATAGCAGCTTTTAGACACTGTTCTGTTTTTCGTTATAAGTCAGAAATGACAAGGAGGCCGCTTCCCGCAATACAAAGTCAATTATGGAGAGCGATGGATTGTTGCCCCCTCTGTGTGGGCGTGGCCTAAATGCGCTCTGTCTCTATTAAGAATATCGCACGCACGTCATTGGTTCTTGCGTGTAACGTCAACGTTCCAAATTTGAATTTGAGTAAATGTGAAAGCAGGCCTGTATGGAGGTAATTTAATGACTAAAATATTTGCATGTGTAGGGTAAGATTTGTGCAAGTGTACATAAGATTGCAAACGTAAATTAAATTTGCATGCGCAAGAAAAGTTTTGTAAAGGTGCAAATCAAGATTCAAGCGCAAGAAAAAAAGATTTGCAGCATTTTACTTTTTTTGCAAGTGTAATTCATGTATTGTGAAACTGCAGCTTCATGCTAACGCAAGATAAATATGATCTGTATTCTAAACTTTCCATTATAACGCTTTGCACTTTGGCACGGTTTTCGCCAAAATATGGTCAAAAGCACTGCAACCTTGTGATCAGTATTTGCAAGCGAAAACAGCAGTTTAAAGAACTAAACGGATTGACCGCGTAGAACCAATCTGCATGTGTAAAAAACAGACTGTCAAATGTCTAAATGACTTTGTTGCCAACATGCAGGGCAAAAAGTTCCCGAAATAATCCGATCTGTACAGCTCCGTCTTTCTATATATATATGAGATGGGGTAAGATATGCATTTTTAAGAACAATTTGCATTGTTTATTGTGCATTGTTGCATTTATGTGTGTGTGTGTGTGCGTGTGTGTGTACAATTTGCATTTACTTTTACACTAACATATTTATATATAATATGCTAACATGTTCAGGATGGTGAGGTTTCAGTCAATGTGTTATTATAAGAAATAAATAGAAACATTTGTTGATTTAGTTGTTTACAACATGTTAAATTATTTAAAGGGGTAAGGTTGTCCCCTGCGCAGAACGAAAAGAAAAAAAAACTATTCTGTGGCTTACACAGGCATATTTAATTGCCCATACTGTAATTGAAGATATGTCATAATATCAACACTATGAATGCAAATCGAATGAGTTCACTTACTTAGCCTATCCACATTATTTTTCACGTAAGAGCAGGCACGGCCATCATAGCTTAAATGTGGCAAGACTTCCAGTCTCATTCATTTCCATACATTTTTGCTGTTCACTTTCCCAAATCACTACAGATTCTCACCAGTCACTGACAAATACGTTGTGTGTTCAACATTTGATTTTTTTCAACTTACCGGTCACTGATTCACTGCTGCTATTTAAAATAAGACACCTTAACCTTATTACTGTTGTTTCGTGTGAGTCTGGATTTTGTAACACCAATAGGTGTACACTTTCAAAGAATGCTGATTTCTTTTGATACTGTGTTTACTTAAGTATTTATGTAATTTGTTAAATGAATACTTTCTTGTACCAGTAGGTGACCACTTACTCAACGAGGCAGCAAGATTTGATAGCGCTGTTCCTGCGTCTGCTTCCACAAGCACAGTAGCATCCTCATCCTCTTCTAGAACATCCTTAGAACATAATGGGCAGTCGGAAAATATTAACAGTAAGTATGTGTTTATTAATCATCTAATGTGGTGCATTCTGGGAATGTGGGCATTATATTTATAAAACTTTTGTATATTTTTTTAATGATTATCAATTCCATAGATTTGACAAAAAACAGCAGAAAACGTAAAAGTAAGATGGAGGCCACACTTGATGTCTTTTCAAAGAAAATGGTGGAGGTTCTTCAGCATGACAACGAGGTCCTCGTACAAATGCAGGCTGCACAACACGAGATGAAAATGATGTCATACCTTGCACAACTGATGACTCCAAAACCCCAGCCAGTTCTGAATATGCCACCACCTCCATTGTCAAACAACCAGCACCCCTTTCCATCTGGGCACTACCAGCACCTCCTTCCGAACACAGGTGCATTTCATCTGAATCCCCATGCATGGCATCCACAAGGTCCTCACATGTGCCCTCAGGACCAGCCATCTTTCTTAAGGGATCTTGAAGAGGCCCCTCTTCCACAGAGTCACTTTGAACCAGACAATAACTAAAACCATTTTTGAAGTTAACAGATATGCAGTTTAAAAACCGATTTTCTTTGTTAAATATTTGAAGATGTTAATGTTACAAATATCTAAACATTTGTACGGTTATTTTTATGAAAGGTACCATTACAGTTGAACTTTTATTTGAAAGTTGCACTGAAAGTGTCAATTTTGCACTCTGTTACAATGAATAGATAGCTCATTTAGTTTATACAAATTGATACAATATATACTTATATTCAAATGATTATCTAATTCATACAATACAATTTAATAAACAAAATGGTTTAATTTCTGAACTATGTCATGTCTTGACTTATAGTACCGTAGCAGTTATCAATGGAACATAACTGATCTATGAAAAGCACTACTTAACATGTTTGCCTAAAATAGCATGTCAGGGCTTCCCTCACTCTCTCTGGCTCTGCACAGTTGACAGAACCAACTGCTTGCTCTGGTTGTGGTGCATCAGTCTCTTGGAGGCACTGTGTGTCCCCATCTTGATACACCCCACCCTGAATCTAATAAATATTGTGAAGCACACAACATGCAGTGACAGCTGCAGGAACATTCACAATGTCCACATCCAGTCTCTTATTTAGACAACGCCAGCGACCCTTCAGTCTCCCAAATGAACACTCGACAGTCATTCTAGCTCTGCTCAGCCTGTAGTTGAAGAGTCGCTGGTCTTCAGCTAGGTTGCCTGTCAAGGGACAATACTATAGAAATGAAACTTGGATATATTTTAGAGTAGTCAATGTGCAACTTGTATAGCAGTGAATATTTACTGTACTCTGAAAATAACTCAACATACGGCCATTATTGTCAAAAAATCTGGCAACAAAAGTGAGTACACCCTAAGTAATATCAGCTATACATTGTTTAACCATGCAAAGCCACATGTCCTATTCATCATGTTCATGTTTTTTCTGCTTGACAGGACTATACAAATTTGTGTATCTTG
>JAFVLL020031610.1:30827-48721 GCA_021397915.2 Tor tambroides
AATCAGAGCACGCCTCGCTTCTCAGAACGATGAGCTTTGTAAAAATCGACGCGTTTCAGAAAGGCGGGGCTTAGAGGAGCAACAATAATGTACAGAAAATAATGTGTTTTTTGAACTTTAAACCACAAACACATTGCATTACACCAAATACACAAAATAATGTTCTTTTTAGCAACATCATATGACTCCTTTAAGGATTTCAAGTGTGAAAACCCCAAAAGGAAAGTTTAGGATATGTTTGCTAATTGCAGTGTTATTTTATTATAATTCATTTTAGTATTTATTAACATTTTTCAATCAGCTTTTATATTTTCTGTTTAATTTTAATTTTTAGTAATTTCTTATGTGTTTTAGTCATTTTTATTAGTTTTTTCTTCATATTTCTATTTGGCTATTTAATTTTTAATTTTATTTAATTTTCATATAGGTTTTTCAAGTACTATTTATATTTTATTTTATCTTTATTTCAATTCCCAAAAACAATTTTAGTTTTAATTAACAGTAATAAGCTGGCTTACAGTGAGCTGAACTTACCTCGGGTAATACGGATAGCTTAGCTGGTATGACCCACTGAGTCCATGACCAGAAATCTGCTCCATCCATCCCATCATTTTACACTTCTGCAAGGTTCGCTTCAGGTTTGACACTAGCCACGAGAGAAAACATTCACAAAGATTCTGCATAACACAGTAAGTTGCAACAAGTACAAGGAGATATAAATGGTGGGTGTAATATAAACAAGGACAGATCAAGACAACTATTTATGTATCAATGTTCTTGCGAACAAATCATTTGAGAATAACAATTAGAAGCAACCCCAAAACAAAGGCAAACTTAATTTAGTCCTCAGAGAGAAAACTCTCCCTAGGCTGCGATGAGTGAGGAGTTAGTGTACCATACCGACAAAATAGTTGTTCTGCTCCTTCTGTCTCTCCATCAGGAATTTGCGCAGTATGGTGATGCTGCAGGTCTTGGGCTCATTCATGGCTGTGATGGCGGCCACTATGGCATCTTCCAGCAGTCCGCCACCCATAAGCACTTTATTCCCAGCTTTCTTCAACTGTCAAACGCAAATGCAGATTCTCATCAAACCTGCTTTTAGGTGCTGAGCAATTCAGAAGGGTAACTGACCTGAAATGTTCCAGAAGCTCCCTTGCCAGTGATCTGCTCCAAGTAGCCCTTTTCCACAGATTTTTGCAAGCAGTTCTTCAATACATCAGGCCTTAGAGATGATTTATAGAACAACCCAAATCTTACAATCTTTCAGGCAAAATGTACATACACACTTTCAATTTGTAACTAACTAATCATGACAAAATCTGGTATGTACTATGTACCATATGCAAATGTTTTGCATGTACAAAGTAATACTTTTATTCAGCAAGGATGCATTAAATGAATCAAAAATCTGTCTTACTGTATTTTTGATCAAATAATTGCAGCCTTGGTGAACATAAGAGACGTCTTTCAAAAACATTAAAGGGTTAGTTCACCCAAAAATGACTTTACTCACCCTCATGTCGTTTCAAACCTGTGAGACCTCCATTCATCTACGGAACACAAATTAAGATATTTTTGATGGAATCTGAGAGCTCTCAGACCCTCCGTAGACAGCAAGGGCCCTTATATGATCAAGGTCCAGAAATGTAGCAAGGAGATCGGTAAAATAATCCATGTGACATCAGGGGTTCAACCGTAATTTTACGAAGCCACGAGAATACTTTTTGTATGCAAAGAAAACAAAAATAACGACTTTATTCAACAGTTCGTCTCCTCTACGTCAGCGTAGCACCATTGTGGAGAATATTCGCTGGACAGAAACTGCGTACGCTCTTCTGTGTCAGCCGCACCGCACGGATACGTCGTCTACGTATATTTCCGCCTTGATTTGAACGAAAATAGCACATCCGGTATGCGGCTGACACAGAACAGCATACTCAGTTTGCGTCCAGCGGATATTCTCCAAATTGGCGCTAGGGTGACGCGGAGGTCACGAATTTGAATAAAGTTGGGGGGTTTTTGCGCACAAAAAGTATTCTCGTAGCTTCGTAAAATTACGGTTGAACCCCTGATGTCACATGGATTATTTTACCGATCTCCTTGCTACGTTTCTGGACCTTGATCATGTAAGGGCCCTTGCTGCCTATGGAAGGTCTGAGAGCTCTCAGATTCCATCAAAAATATCTTAATTTGTGTTCCGAAGATGAACGGAGGTCTTATGGGTTTGGAACTACATGAGGGTGAGTAATTAATGACAGAATTTTCAATTTTGGGTGAACTAACCCTTTAACAATTCGTACATATCCCAGACTTCTGAATTCTAGTATTTTATTCCCAGTCTTCCCAGTGTTAAGTAAATACTTTCAGGTTCAAACTGTAGCCTAGTTATTGGATTTTGCCCTAAAAACAAGTGAATATTGACCTGCTATCCACGTTGAGTTGTGGGAAGTGTTGCTCCAGGTACTTCTTGATCAGGATGTAGGAAGCCTCCTTGGGTTCACAGAGGCGAGTGATTATCAGAGGCAGAGACTCTCCCAGCGTCTCTTTCGTCCCGGCAGACCCAGCTGGCTTCTGCACAACATGACATCAACAAAATGACAGTTAAAAATTATGACAAACCATCAAAAAAGTACTCAACCTCATGGATCTCAGCAATAACAGCAATGCAGACAACAAACAAATGACGTTTAGATACCTTCCCAATGGCGAAACTACCAGAGAAGCCTTTGCCTTTCAGCTGTGGGTGAAGACAACAAGACAATAAAACTTAGTCTGCATAAAAAGTGAGAAATATTCATGTACTGAATTGCAAATCACCTGTTTGACAGTGCCCTTCTCAACCATTCGCTTCAGAGCCCTCTTGTAGAGGTTTTTGGTCTTTTTGTCCATTTCCACAGATGGATATTTCTTCATGACATATTTCACAATGGTGATCGTAGAGGCACCACTCCGCTCTTTGCAACTCTGTAAGTAGAGAGTAAAGATGTACATATGAGATGGCAATTTTTTGATTTCCAAAGAATAGAGTGCTGCAAGAATGAGTCCTAAAACTGAGCAATTCTTGAACTTTTTCATCGTCCTGAAACCACTGAATGGGTTTTTGGTTAAATGCTTGAAATAAGGTCTGTGGTTAACTCAAGCTAGAAATATAGTCACATTTTATTCTATAACATAAAATACTACTGTAATACCCCACTCACAATTTTTTAAGCTTTAATGTCTCTAATGGGCTAAATGGGACTACAGAGGTTATCAGGACCATTAAAAGTCATCACGCCAAACAGGTAAACAAACGCATCTACTTCAACTAAAAAGTGTAGATTTGAAATAAAGATCAAAGAGTTCTCAAAAGAAAATGATGGTGACGTTGAAGTCATGTGAACGTGGTGTAGTTTGTTTATAGCCTATGTTTAACGTTTGACTTCTGGCGATTGCATTTAGGCTTCAAACTTTCTAAAAGTTGTGTTCATTTGTGAAGATCATCATGATTAACAAAACATGTAATACTCATAGTCTTTTGTTGTTCACAGAGCTTATTTTCTTCAATAATCCAAAAGCCAATGGAATAATCCTATTGGGTTTTTGTCGAAGGAACCAGGCTGTTGCTAACTTCCATATTGGCTGACAAAAACACGTCATCACTGCTTATACTGGTGTACATATTGTACTTACTAGTGAGTAAAAACCTACTTAGTCAAATTCTCTCTAAATTGTAATGGAACAGTTCAATTCTGAACCAGACCTCAATTGCTTCTATGATGATTTCTTCAACTTTGGGCTGGGAAAGAGAGGTTGAAGCCAGTTTGTTGGCGGAAATGGTCGCCCAAGCAGGAATCTTCTTTTTCACCTTTTTCCCTTTGTCATCTTCCTTGTCACTGCACCATTTGAGCAAAACAAATGCATAACATGCTTACTAAGTCATTTTTTATTCAATAAACGAGTGGAAATCACCAAACTCTTAAAAAATACATTTCTTTTTTTTACAAAAGTCAGACTTACATTTTGGCTACAACTTCCTTGACTTTTTTCTTCTTGCTCTTCCCTTGTTCAGCTGCTGCTTCTTCAGATTTCTCACCCTCGTTAGGCGTTTCTCCATCATCTTTGGACTGCTCCTCACCATCAGCGGTTGCCTCCTCCTCTTCACCTTCTTTCTTTTCCTCCGTGGTTTTAGGTTCAGCGGGTGCTGAATCTTTCTCTTTTTCCTTCTCCTTCTCACCTACAGATGCAGACCCTTCGGCAGGAGCATCTGTGGAATCGAAAACAATGAGATGTATGGAAATGTTCAAGCAAAATTCACACCACTTGTGGATTATTTTAGAAACTCTCCTGAAGCCATATGATTTCAGGAAAGAATTTCAGTGCACAGTTGCCTGTATTCCAGTATTATTTCAGTGTATAATGTCAGAATTTTTTATTTGTGGGAGAATTACTCCTTATGTGACCTATGTGCCAGGTAAGGGGCAATACGTACCTCCCTCAGGGGCTTTTGCAGGGGGTGCATCCTCTTTGGGTGGGGCTGCAGCTGATCGGCGAATGGGCATGATTTTATCCTGCCAATAAATAAAGACTTATATATATATATATATATATTTATTTCATTTCGAACATGTATGCATCTAAACTGGGAATGCAATAAAACATGTTGCATTGTTTATTACATTATAATGCATTGCATTGTGGAGCCTGCAGATTTATTTACAAAATTACAGGTTTTTAATGCAATGTTTTGGACACCTGAAATGAACGCCTATGACCTCTGGCCAGCAAAGGGAAGCTCGTGCATAGAAAAACACGTCGACAAACACGCGCTGGACATAAAGGCACAGCAAATTAACTAGAAAGGAGCAACAATCTCATTGTTTATCTGCTCCACATATAGTCTTTACTGATATTCGCAGCGAATAGCGTGCATAAAGTCACACCTGCACACGTTTTACTAGTGCACAGGAACTGAATTGCACTTAAACCCAATATAATCGAAAATGGCCATTTTGTCCATTTTGCCCTGTACGGTAATGGCGCTGCGTTAGGCTGAAAATGGTAAATGCACGAGATTGCAGAGTCAAAAGATTTAATGAAACATACGCGCCTGCAGAACGTATAAAAGATTCTGTAAAATGAGGATGCACCACTTCAGAATGAGCGTTATAAAGCATACCTTGATTTACTGGATTATCAGTTGAAAGAAACACTCCCTTCCTTTTTGGAATTCTCTGTTTACGTGCCCCTCCCCCCCTCATGCGTACGCATAGCGACGTACGTTTGCGCGCACGCGCGCGTGTGCCATGACCAGGTCGTCAACGAAATTACTTTTTGCTTTTGTTATAAAAGACATTACAGAATGATTTGTTTATATAACATTTACTTAATGCTTTTGTCTCATTCTGCGTAACGGGCGAAAAGGGGATTATTTATATAAATTATTTTATATTTATTTATATATTAATAAAAACAACAAAACAATAAAAATGTTCAAAATAATATTTAAAAAATAAAAAATATCCTGTTTGGCTTGTTTATTCGTTATTTGCGAATTAAATCATTTATATGTCAACGCAAGATGGCAGTATTGCCACTTGATGCATAGAATTAAACGTCGTATTTCTATGATCTATCATCCAGAGATGTCTTTGTTGAACTGTCTTCACACGTAGTACGTCTTATACACTTTAAAAATAAACTATAAAACAAACGTATTAAAACTACATTGAAAATTAATAAAAAAGTATGATAATATAAGTTTTTTTTAGATCAATGTTGTTTTTAAAAACCTTGGATAGCCTGCCATGTGAATATTATGCTGCATGAATTTGGAAATATGGTAGCTGACAACTATTTTGAATCACTTTTTTAAATAAAAGCTTTTAATTTATATTTAATCTATGTTTTGAATTAAAAATTGTTTGAAAGAGGTGTTTAACCTTCAAAAATATCATTTATTCTCTTCAGAAGGTTCAACTTTATAAGCTATTTTGCATAATTCATTTTATGAGGATTGCAATCATTTATTTTAAATTAGGTTTCATATTGGTTTATATAATGAGGTATTACATAAAACTGACTAACTATACACTACTGAAATGTTCCAATTTTTAATCAAATGAATTCTAAATTGAGTTTAGCTATACTGCAGGATACCAGTGTTATTTTAGTATTATTGAGAGACTATTATAGTTTTTATTAATATTTTGATTCAGTGTTTATTTTCATATTTTGTATTTATTTAATTTTAGCTAAAGTTTTATTCATTTTTGTTGCATGTTTTTGTCATTTTTAGTATTTTTCTTTATATATATATATATATATATATAGTTATACAATTTTTGTTTTAGTTATTTTAGTAAATCAAGTTATAGTAAATTAAAATAACACGTTGTCTTGGGAATAACTGAAATAAAAAGTTTTTTAATATATTTCTTTTTTTAATTATTATTATTATTATTTATAATTATTATAATTATTATTATTCATTTTATTTTTTTTTAGTTTCATTTTTAGTTGTACTTATTTCTATGATAACCCTGCAGGACACTGTGACATGTCATGTCCACTATTCATATGTCAGAAATTCTGTGGTATTATCATTTGATATTATCACTTTTTTTAAAAAATGGTGATGTCGCAGTTGATTTTGTATAAGAACGCAGAATAAATTTGTATATATATATATATATATATATATATATATAAGTATTCATATATATATATATATATATATATATATATTTTTTTTTTCCTGGTGCACAAGAGGAGATAAAGAGGAGACAGTGCAGAACACAACCTGTGGGGTTTCACGCAGTATCGAAACAGCACCCACACACTCTCTGTGTTTTTAAACTCCAGCATGTAGCGTGTGGCCACACAATCATCCACCCCTGCAAAAATACAAGACACACAGCTTTTCCAGCTAAATGACTTTTCTATCAGCTTCCTAAACACACCTGGTCTCTGAGATGTTAGATTAATTGTAAATTTTTTTTTTTTTTTTGGACATTTGTTTGATGCCTTGTTCCATAAAAGCAGTGCAATTACTATGTGGTTACCATGCCAACACAATCCTTCATCTTTTTAGAGAGATAGCCCACTGTTTCCTTGGAGACAAAAGTCCAAAGAAATTGGTGTACAAGTGGAGCTGTTTTAGATGTAATAGTATCAGTGCTAATGCTCTTTTGGCATCATTTATATCTCAGTCAGTATGTTATTCCTGGACAAAGTTACATCTGTTCCAGTTGCTTTGCAGGGAAATGATAAATAGAAGGATCCCTGAACTAGACAGCATTACCTTATAGACAGCATAGCCCTGTGACATCAGTGTGTGCTTCATTAGGTTTGTAGCACTTTCCACTTGAAACACTTAAAAATGAAGAATGAATGGGGAAAAAGAAGTGCTTTGCAGTCATAAGGCATAAAAATAGTTCTGGTGCTCTTTGGACAAGGGATCCAAATTTATTCCTTGGCCGTCAGTGAATCAGATTGACCCGTTTCTCAACTGCAGCCCATCAGTTTGTGGATTGATTTGAACTTAATAGTCATAATGTGATAAAAGGTTTCATAATTTATGTTTAATCTATGCCTTGGATTACAAGGTTGCTTTTTAAAAGGATGTGCTTAACCTTCATAAGTATTATTTATATTATTTATTGTTGTCAGAAAGTTTTATTCTATTCTATTCTATTCTATTCTACTCTACTCTATATTCATTTTACATGAGGTTTGTAGTTTTTAAAAAACAAAAAATAATGATTAGATAGATAGATAGATAGATAGATAGATAGATAGATAGATAGATACCCATAGCCTATGGGTAAAATGTTGAATTTACAATTTTTAAGTGAACATGGGGTTAACTGGCCTTACCTAATTAAATGATTATTTGTCTAAATACTTTAGTTGAAGGACAGCCATAGTGTTGCTTCCTAGAGAAGACTGCAAGTCTGGACTGAATGAAAGTCAAAAGGAATAATGAGATGGTTTTGTATATTAGGGTAGTCCTTGTGTAATGAGGAGCATGGAGAAGCCAGCAGCCATTGAAATGCTTATTTGCCTGGCATTTTGAATCCAGAACACTAATTGCACTAATTACAACAATTTTGTAATTTCAGTGATCTTCGGTTCTTCCTGGTTCACCCCTATTTGAGAGATCCTTCCTCAGCTGGGAAATAGCCTTAAATATGAGGAAACCTCCATTCAGAAGATTGATCCTGTTCAACATGCAGCAGATTTTGTTTTTAGGTTTGTATTTATTTTTAGGCCTATTATGATTATTCAGTTTTAGAAGCTGCGACACACAGATGGATAATGCTTGAGTCAAGAAGACATATGCAATGAACAAGTTGAAGGCGACAGATGTTTAACTGAGATATGAAAGGCTTTACGCAAACATGGATAAATGAATGAATTACTGTACTGTAAGAAAAGTCTCCCTGCTGAGGCTGTAGGTAGGATGCATATGGTTGCAGACATTGGTTAAGGCTGACAAATACTACTTTTGACCACTAGATGTCGCCATTGAAATGGTTTGCTCTTTCTTTGAGTTAATGTGCACCTATTCAGTTTATTGTCACCTATGTTTGGCTCTTTAAAGTCCACCGTTATACTCTCTGCAGAGTATAACGCTTTTTATACGCTCAGACTTTTTTTTGGGTGAGTTTTGTCCTTTTGTCCTCTATGCTGTTCAGTTCTGCTTTGAAAGATTAGTTTCTTGTTTTTCTCTTCATTTCCTTCTGCAGCGTAATCATTGCCACTTCATTGACAATAAGTTATTGGTGGCTTGCCAGTGAACCAGAGGGCATCCAAGACTGATCATCCACTATGAAGAACCTTCTAGTGGTGCTGACCTCCAAATCCACCCTATGATGCCGTTCAGATAAGAATAACCTATTGTCTGATTTCCTTTTGTGTCAGTTCTTCATCATTACTGTGAATCATTGCTACAATGGTGTTTACGTCAAAGATTGTGATTCAGAAGTTTTGGTGCCATTAGACTTTAAAAACGTCCTCTAAATTGTTGAATCTGTCACAGCTCTGGCACAGTCATTACTTTTAAATTGGTTAACTACATCAATCACCTTTAGAAGAACCAGAACCTTATACACACGTTTAAAAATAAAGGTTCCAAAAGGGAGGTATTGGAAGCAGTGCCATAGAAGGAACCATTCAGAGTTCCAAAAAGAACCATTTTTGTCTTAGTTTGAAGAACATTTTCAATAATCTGAAGAACTTTTGTATGTTTAAGGTTCTTCATGGAGTACTGAATGCCAACAAGGAAGCTTTATTTTTAATAGTGTAGTAGACCATGTGCTTGACTCTGATGTAGTAACTCCACAAACCTCCCTCTGACAACCCTATGCTGTATAAACATGCACTTTCAAAGCAAAATTCACCTCTATGACATTGCCCAAACCAGACACTACAAACTTAAGTTGGTATCTCTGCAGCCGATGTGCCTCCATGCAGTATTTGCTTGTCTCGGTCCCATGCAAACAGAGATAATTGCAGACCAGCTGCGTGAGCAGGAGGCGGCCTGCGAGAGGACTCAGCTGTAGTGAGTATGCCACCATGCCAAAACTCGATGCCAGTCAGTCAGCTCTGTTTCAATTAGGCCTCAAAATGAGTTAATCTGATACAGGCCAGAGAGGACAGACTCGGCAAATACGCACTTTCACTTTGCCTACAGATCGTGTAAGCTTAAGTAAATAGTTCAGTGTTTTCTAATGTAATCTGAGGATGACTTTACCAAGCACAGACCAAACAGGATTATGGGCCGTACTACTTTTCTAGATTCTCACTTCTTGATTGGTCTTCGCTATGCAAGGTGTAACACAAGTTAAAAGAGCAGTTTACCCAAAAATGAAAACATTTACTCACTGTCAGGCCATCCAAGATGTAGATGATTTTGTTTCTTCATCAGAACAGAGTTGGAGAAATTTAGCATTACATCACTTGCTCACCAATGGATCCTCTGCAGTGAATGGGTGCCGTCAGAATGAGAGTCCAAACAGCTGATAAAAGCATCACAATAATCCACAAGCAATCCACACCACTCCAGTACTTCAATCTTAGAAAAGCTGAAAAGGTATTATTATGGAGTATGGACTGGCAAGAAACAACGTTTAAAATTAAAACAATGGATTTATTTACATGCAGCTGCAGGTGAGCAAGTGATCTAATGCTAAATTTCTCCAAATCTATTCCAGTTAAGAAACTAACTCATCTACATCTTGGATGGCCTGAGGGTGAGTAAATGTTTTCATTTTTGGGTAAACTGCTCTTTTAACTTGTGTTACACCTTGCATAGCGAAGACCAATCAAGAAGCGAGAATCTAGAAAAGTAGTACGGCCCACAATCCTGTTTGGTTTGTGCTTGGTAAAGTCAGTTTTCAGCAAATTTTCATTTTTGGGTGTACTACTCCTTTAAGCAACTAAGTGCTTACAATCAATTATACTTGCTATAATTGGTGGCGCTTGCCATTATACATAGTGTTGGGGATTTGAACAAAACCCGTAGTATTGACCTTCGACAGTAGTGTGCTTTACTTCTCTTAGTGAAGGCCCATTCAATCTGAGGACCTGACCTCCACATTCAGGGTTTTAAACTAGGCTTGCCTTGAAGAACTTGCATGAACCCTTAATCTCTCCTGACCAATGTGGAAACCACTAGTCCATCTACCCTAATGTTCTAAATGTTTTTGAAAGAAGTCTCTTCTGCTCACCAAGGCCACATTTATTTGATGTGAAATAACAGGTTAAAAGAACTCTTTTCTCTTCAAATATATTTTAAAACATAATTTATTCCTGTTATAGCAATCATTACTCCAGTCTTCAGTGTCACATGATTCTTCAGAAATCATTCTTCTTCCTCTTTATTTTTTATTCCAAAGACAAATGCTATTATTTGTACAGAAACTGTATTTTTACATTCTTAAACCCTCCTCAACCAACCCAGAACAAACTGCCTATAATAAATAATAATAATAATAACGATAGTGATAGCAATAATGATAATAGAAATCAAAATAAAATGACGCAATAGTTAAATAATGATGAAAGCCAGACATAAGATCATTTATGGGAAACTCTAATTGAATATTTAATCTTTTCTAAGTGTAGGTATAACATCAAATCCTGAAGCCAGTATGATGCTTTAGGTGGATTTGTAGATTTCCAATGTAATAAAATTCGTCTGCGAGCCAATAAGGATGTAAAGGCAATAATGTTTAGTTGTCTCTGAGTCAAATTTGATTCATCGCCTGGAACACCAAATATTGCAAATTCAGCACATGGCTTCAGCTGTACTTCACACACTTTAGAAAGTGTATCAGATATGGTTGACCAATAAGCAGTAAGTGTGGGGCACGTCCAAAACATGTGAGTCAGGTCTGCTTCACCTGTGTGATACCTAATACAGGTCTTGTCAAAAGTAGGATTAAAGGAGGCAATCCTTGTTCTGCATACGATGCAATACTTTAAACTGTATTAAACTCAATCGGGCACACGAGGTACTACCATTCACTTTACGGAGGGCATTACTCCAAAATTCCTCTGGAAATACTACTCCGAGCTCTTACACGCTTTAAAGACATAAAAGTTGTATATATTCTTGAAACAAGGCCTTGTAAATGGAGGGGTACTTCTAACAGAGAGTCAGCGGGTGACTTTGAGGGAATGTTTGGAAATGATGAGCTTTGTATGTCACAAAATGACGTACATTGGCTGCCCACTGCTCCGGGTGTGTGTTCACTACTTTGTGCATGCACTTGGATGGGTTAAATGCAGAGCACAAATTCCAAGTATGGGTCACCATACTTGGCCACACACCACTTCCCTTTCCCTAATGGACTCTGAAACAAGAGTGCTTGTCTTAACTTCAAATGCTGACGTAGCTGAGTCCATATTTTAAGAGTGAAATGAACAATTGGATTTGATGTATCTTGTGTTATTTTAATAGGTAAGCCAGATGTTATTAGGGCTTGTAAAGAGGTTGCTGTGCAGGATTTTGATTCTGTTTCGTGCCAATCAGTACCTCCTGATGAGTGCATCTAGTAAATTATCTTTTGGACATTAGCTGCCCAATAATAGTATAAAATGTTAGGGAGAGCTAAACCTCCGTAGAAATCATTCTAATATGCTGATTTGCTGCTCAAGAAACATTTCTTATTATTATCAGTGTAAAGCACAGTTGTGCTGATTAATATTTTGTGTGGAATCCATGATGCACTTTTTCAGGATTCTTTGAGAAATACAAAAGTTAATAAGAACAGCATTCATTTGAAACTGTCACTTTTCAGTTTAATGCATCTTTGCTGAATAAAGCTATTAATATTAAAAATCTTACTGACCCCACACTTCTGAACGGTAGTGTATGTGAGTGGACGAGCTTCAGAGAAAGAGCATCAGAGTATCCTCAATCTGTTTTCAATGCAAGCAGATCCCTCATTATTTTTCTCTGTTTCATTTTCCTTTATTCTTCTCATGCAGGTGAATATGAGATTTATGCTGTCGGGAATATAGCAGCCATCTATAGTGCCACAGTCTTAGTGTCTGGTGAAACAGCTTGGGATGGAGTCAAAATTAGTATTGATTTAACTGACTGATGATTTGAGCAGCTCTGCTTGGGTGTGAAATGACAATTTCGCCATCTGGAAGAGAGGTCTGGTGACTTTGAAAGAACGCGGTGCCTTTCTTTATTCACTGAGCTTGCATGTTCTCTTTCTTTCGCAGCAGGCTTCTTGTTTTGCACAGGATCACACCAAAGAATCAGTTCCCTCTTTTTGCAGTATGGCTGTGGGTAAAAATGTTTAATATTTTACTTTCTCTGCTTCAAAGGCTTTCTTAACATCACACAATATTATGAGTGCTTCTGATGCACTAGTTCAGAGGTGACTGATGCAACCTCGACAATGACAATGTCTTCATCAGCCCAAAAGGGTGTGCCATTCAGGTCAAATTGAACAATGATTTTTAAATTTCAATTAAATTGCTGAATGTGACTTTTGACTTTTGACATTTTATTTACTCAGATATTTGCCTGTGTGACAACTAGCCCTGGCCTTTTAAATATAGATTATTTAATGTAATGTTTTATTTTGTATTGTATATTTATAAATAAATAAATATGTATGTATGTATGTATGATCACACAGATATTTGCTGTGTGACAACTAGCCCTGGCCTTTTAAGACTTTTACTTGGGAAATGTAGATTATTTAATTGAATGTTTTCTCCCAAATATAAATTTATATATATATATATATATATATATATATATATATATATATATGACCCTGGGCCTCAAAATCAGTCATAAGGGTAAATTTTTTTTAAATTGATATTTATTTATTTATTTATTTTTTATAAATAGCCTGTACAATACGAAATAGTAATATACATTTATGTTTGGGAGAAAACATTACATTAAATAATCTACCTTTCCCAAGTTTCAAGTTCTATAATTAATATTTTAATTTATATGTATTAAAAAATAATGTTACAATTTAGCATAATTCAGTATTTGGCTTCATTCGATGTAGAGATGCTTATTCTTACAACACTTTACAAATCCAAACGTTGGGATCTTATCCACGAAAAGAAATAAAATGCCATTAAGAGCAACTTTTTTCATCATTAGAAGCCGTCAGTAATCGATGCATTTTTCCAAGGCTGGATTCTACAGGACTCTGTAGATCTAGGACACAAGCGCGTTCACGCCGCTCCCCCGCGCGCTCCCGGCTCTGCGCGTGCTCGGTCGAGCCCTTCCGCCGGGCGCACGCGCGCGCGCTCCGCTCAGGATGCTTGACTGTAGATGATGATGGCGGAAGAGGAGCTACGCTGAGTTTTCTCCCATTATTTTTTTTTTTTTAAATAGACCCCTATCAGACGCTCTTCAGCAGATCTCGTCTTTCTCCTCCGTCTCACTCAGAGGGACTATGGGGAATGAAGCGAGCCTCGAAGGAGAGGGCCAGTCGGGGCAACCGGGAGGCGCTGTCCCAGCGGCTGGAGCCCCGGCTTCCATTTCAGCACCAGCGGGCGGCGGACAGCTCCACAAGCCGAGCAACGGAGCGCCTGCCGGGGGAACGGGCGCCGGACACGGCCCGGCGATGAACAGGTATGCCGAGTCATTTCAAACGCTTCTGAAGCGTCTATATTTCTGTCAATGAAATGAAACGCTTTGTGCTGCACGACACGAGTCTGTGTGGTCTAATCTTGTGCTTTTACATTTAAAACAACTCGTCACTTTTAGCCATATTCAGAATCGATCATTTATGTTTTTAACCGCCTTTATTTAGTTGCACTTCATACCCAATGTTTTACACCCAGTGGTATGCATTACCTAAACCTACTAAGCCAGTTGTCAGCTAAAAACCTCTACATGTGCATAAGATCAGGAATCAACTAAAATATGCTGGACTAGTGGGCTTATTTGATCTCTGGCATACTTGATGCATAGATCTGTTTACATATGAGCATGCATGTATATAAGCAGCCATATGAGAATATTTTGTTTTGGCGTGTTGTCTTATTTAGTGTATATTTTTTTATTCATTACAGACAGTCTGCGCTGTTAGCCTTGCTCTGTCCCGAACCGAGCTACCTATGCTAGTTTCAGAGCTTTAATGGATATAGGATATTGATGATCTGAATGCAGGATTGATAATATTACCAAATGCAGATGTATTATCATATTTAGTGGTATATTAAAAGCATATGGGAATCTGGTGTCTGATTTGGCTAGTTACAGAGCGAGGCATGTTCTGAGATAATCTGATGCATGTCATACTCTTATTTAGTCATATAAACCTCAGTTTGCTTAGGTGTGATGTTTTAATAACACTGGCTACAGTCACATGATGTGAAATTCATTGCTTTGGCAGCCACGCCTAACAGTGCTGATATCAAAATGCACTGGTACTAAAATCTCACTGTAAAAGACACTTGAGGGATCCGAGAGTGCAAGCATGATAAAATGTTATAGCTTTAATAATTGATCAAATTTTGACGAGCATCCATGTGACTCATCTGTTACACGTGCAAGCGAACATCTTTCACTACCTCTGATCCTCCCCACCCCTCTCTCATCTCCCTCTACGTTCTTTAAATAACGTAATGTGTGAATTTCCTTGCACTCCTAAGATTTAGAATAATTCAAACTTTGTGATGCAGCTTATGCTGTTTGCAAATATACTAGCTCTCCTTCTCTGTCTGTGTTCGTATTGTGTAGCAGTGATTCTCCAGCGGTTTTGCATCAGCACACAGATATTACATTGCACATGAAGTGGCAACCCAGAGCAGTAGCAAAATTGTTTATTGTATGAAAAGTCTCTTGAATTACGATAGTTTGGTGCTCTTGGCAGCCTATAATTCAAAGCACAAAGCACATTATAGTTGGCACAGACATTTATTGTAGTCTGGTTTGTATTTTCTTTTACATTGTGTAGTTTTCATCATGCTATTTGGATGAGGGCTGGTTATGTATCTTGTGCACAGCCTTTGACACCAGCAACAAGACATATAGAAAGTGTTTGTCTTTCATTGAAAAAGTTGATAAGTCTATTTATTTTCCTATTCTAAATATGCACAACTATTTGTTTAGTTTATTGTTTTTAGCATTGTTTTTGAAAAGCACAATTATACTATAAGTTGCTTATATAAAATTCTTTTAGATTTATTATACTGTAAATGTTGATAGGATGCACAACCTTTGATGTCCATGATATTGGGAAACCTTTTCTCTTCCATTGTAAAAGCTGATGATTTTCCAGTCCTAAATATGCATATGGTTAGTTGCATTATATTATTTGCTCTTAGCATTTTTTTCCCCTGCAACCCATTGGTTGACCCAATCTGAGAACTGATTGGATAATAATATATTATCTGATTCTACAGTAACAGATGAATTTATGTCCTATTACTGTACATTTTTAATGTCTACAGTAACAGATGAGTTTGTTCCAAAAGACCATAATTTTTGATTGGATGCCCACCTTTTAACATCAGTAACAAAACATATGGGAAATGTTTTCTCTTCCATTTTTAAAGCTGATAAGCCTATTTATAGGACAATTATACAGTTAGTTGCATTTTTCCCCCTGCAACCAATTGGTTGAGAATCACAGATAATCTAATATAATTGGGTAATAATAATGATTGGATACTTTAATTTGACTTGCGTCTACAGTACCAGATAAATTTGTGCCAAAATAATGTACATTTTGATTGGATGCACAACCCTTGACGTGAACAACAAAACATGAGGAAAATGTTTTCTTTTCCATTTTAAAAGCTGATAAGCCTATTTATTTTCCAGTAAAGATACAGTTATACGGTTAGTTGCATTTTATTTGCTTTAAGCATTGTTCAACCCACCGGTTGACCCACTCTTGTAGATCTGATAATGTTATAATCTGACTTGCGTCTACAGTCACAGATGAATTTGTGTCCAAATACTGCAGTTTGTTTAAATGCACAACCTCTGACATCAACAACAAAACATATGAGAAGTGTTTTCTCTTTCATTGTAAGAGCTGATAAGCCTATTTATGATTATACGGTTCGTTGCTTTATATTTTGTGCTTTTAGCGTGGTTTTTCCTTGCAACCCACTGGTTGAGAACCATTGTTATACTAGATAATATGCTAGACGTCCTTGTCTTAGAAGTTAGGCTTGTTTTGCATCTTGCACAACTGCGTCTCAGTTGTTTTGAAGTGTAGATACACCGTGTATCCAACCTGAAACATTGATTTACAATGCAATGATGCAAATGAAGTGTATTTGTTGCAGGTGGGTGACCTAGCTGTCGGCTTGTTTATAGTCAGGTCTCTCACAGTAAGACTATGTTCTTGATGTCAGCGTTTTTCTATGGTCTGATTGGTTTGTTCGTGAGCTCAAGTTGAATCTGCTTGGACGTGTGAAATGCACAAATGCATTTGTACAGCAGTAATGTTACTGCTGCATGTACTGGCTGTCTGTCTGTGTCTGACCAGCATCATTAAAACTCCTGAACTGGGTGTGTAGTCGCAGTCGTAGCCTTGCGTGAGTGTTTGAGGGAAAAACAAACCCATGGAGGATATTACACCCTGGGCAGGGGAAACATTTGTTTTTCTCATGGGCCATTCTGAGACACTTTTGTTTTTTTCTTTTTGCGTACGTCTCATGTTTTTATTGATGTACTGAAATGTCCAGATTTTTCTGTACAATGTCAACCGTCATACACACGCATGGTGTGGGAATTGGTTGCATCTCCCCTTTGTTTGACAGAGTGCTGTTATGTCTTATGTACCATATCAAGGCACTTCATCATTCACTGGTAAAGTGTGTGAGATGCCTACAGATGAGGCAAGACCTTGTGGTAATATCCTCATGGGTTTCTTTCACTCCAAATTCTTTTAAAACTGCTGTCAAAGTTTGATGTTTGCTGAAGCAGATCTTTAAAATCATTTCACAACATTGCGGTTGGTTTTGTGAACTGAAAGCAGCAATATTGGGGAGTAACTTACTAGAAGTGGTAACATTACTAACTTTTTTAGTACTGTCACAGTAACTCATTAATGTACATTTCTAGTAACAAGCTGCCAATCAAATGTTCGCTCAAATTCCCTGGGCTTTCTGGCTTAATTCATTGTAGTGAGTCATTTAATTTGGATGGTTCAGTTTAATGAATTGGTTCAAAAGATGATTCATTTGAGTGAGTCAGTCAAGTTCCTGGAACTCCCTGTGCAACATTTTTCTTTTTTTTACATAGTTTTTTGTTTGTAACGAAATAAATGTCTAGTTCAGTACTGTTGTTTAGCACTGATATGCTTTGGATTCATCGTTCAAAAGTTTGGGATTGCTATAATAATAATAATATATTATATTGTGAAATTGTAATGGAATATAAAAGAACTGTTTTTCTTTTT